>JBBPRD010000622.1:0-11342 GCA_038092855.1 Boletus piedmontensis | reverse complement strand
CCCCCTCCGGGTGCTTCAGGAAGAGGCCTCCGTCCCAAACCCTGTGCGTAGAAGTGTGATCAATATCCTTGAAGTCATTAACCAGGCGAGATCGACACACCTCGTCTACTGGAGACTGGGTCGATGAACTGGCCGTGTCCATGATACTTTGGGAGTCGCGAGAGATGGGGGATATGGATATAGTTCCGTCATACTGTGCTGCATGGTTGTTAACTGGTGACTGCGCCCCAAGTGCCTGGATAAAAGTATCGTTCCGCAATAAGTTTGCGTTGCTCCTGGTCTCCAGCGATGAAGAAAAGCCAGTCGGAGCCGCCGTGACGGGCTCGGAGGGTCGTTGGGGAGTACAATTTCGGTAAAGGTCATGTTGGGTAGCCAGAGCAGCTTTCCAACGCCGATAAAAGAAGATGGAAGCTCCTGCACCCAGAATTGCGGCTACGATTGCGACAACTATGCCGGCAATTGCTCCTGAACTAAGGCTGCTAGTGATGAAGTGAGCCAGCTGCCGCATTTACTACGTTTCCGTATCACTTACTTCTGCGAGATATTGCCACTACTTCATGAATATGAGACGGAGAGGCATTCATGAGTACATGGAACACACCTTGTGGAGTTAACGGGACTCGAGTTTGGTGATGAGGTGGTACTGTAGAGCATACAGCTTGGTCAGCACAGTGAACGGGTCACAGAATGCATGGAAAAGTACTTGACTATAGTCCACAGCTGTGCATAATCGACACTCAGGGATTGCGCACTAGCGTCAGGGAGGTTGGTAAGAACGAGCTGGTGTGAACCGGAGCCAAGATTATCGGCATGATAAATCACAACCCCGTAGTTGGTAGGGTAAGCGTTTGAAGCATTATACATGACAGTGTTACCACCATCCAGTTGAGCCGAGTACTGTCCGTTGGAAGGACCTGAAGTCCCAAAAATGGTTACAGCCTCGCCTGATAAATCTGTGAGAGCTCCGTAACGATGTACTGAACATAAGCATGCCCTGAGTGGTACATAAGTCACTGATGATGGATTTAAATGAATAGAACCCAACTGTGAATGTGAAAGTAACAGTCGCGTCGTACGTTTCCGTGAAACTAAGACAATCAAGACGATGAGTTTGGTGAAGCTGCCCAGTTGCCATCACTTACTGGCCAGTACCATTGCCGAACAAGTTGAAGTTGAAGATGCTGGAGGTCGTATCCCAAGCCTGTTCTTGGTATTGAAAGCGGGAATCCGTATCTTGAACTATTTCAGTAACCAACTGGTCATTTGTACTCCCGACTTCCGATTGCCACACGATCTACGTGACGCTGAGTATCTAACGGCACGATGGGAGGCTTTGACTGACCATGTCGATGTCCACGTAAAGGTTTGCGGATGCAGTGTTTGTCAATTTTACTGTATGCATGCCCTGGTTGAGCGATACATTGAAAAGTGGTTGCTGGAATAAATTGTTCCCGGCGCCGTTGTAACCTGAGTAGGTTGCGCTGTCTACTTGAACAGTGTAACTCCCATGATTTGGCCGGTTGGCCCCATAAATCCAGATGGCAGTCCCGTTGAAGGTGAGTGTTGCCAAGCCGTCTGTCACATTGTTTGTTGTAAATGTACCAAGA
The DNA here is from genome assembly GCA_038092855.1 of Boletus piedmontensis. Taxonomy (NCBI): domain Eukaryota; kingdom Fungi; phylum Basidiomycota; class Agaricomycetes; order Boletales; family Boletaceae; genus Boletus; species Boletus piedmontensis. The sequence continues at coordinate 9,735 of JBBPRD010000622.1, read as the reverse complement.
TAATAGCTATCAAGGGAGTGAGTGACCAGCGGCTCGGCGACATGCGTGAAAAGCATACTCTGTGGCTAATGTGTCGTCTTGTGATGTACCAGGAAGCCAGGTGGTGTCATACGAGATCAGGGGGGACTTGTCGTCGATCACTGTAGTGAGCAAGGGCATCTTGGTCACGACGACGACGACGACGACGGGGAGGGGGAGAGAGAAGGAAACGCCTTACCACGGACTAGTGCGGTTTTGTGATGAACCGGTGATCATGCTGTGTCTACCTCCCAACGATATAGTTATAAAGTTGCTATGAACTTGGAGTGTGGGAACGGGAATACCCAAATGATCGAGACGCGTTGTGGACGCGTCGTTGACTCTCCCTTCACGTCCTCAATGCCCCCAATGCCCCCCTTCGTGCTTCTCCCCATACACGCCCGTGTTCGCGCGTTGCTCAGGTCAACGTGTAACGGCACCTTCACCATCGCTGGCAGGTCCGCTGAACGCGACGTCATCACAAAATTCATCGCGTCTGCGCGCGAGGCCAGCTGCGATGGTGAACCGTTTAAGTCGTCTCTCTTCATCTCCGGAACGCCTGGAACTGGCAAGACAGCACTCGTCAACTCCGTTTTGGCTGGGCTCGAGTATTGCCAGGATCTCAAGGTGATAACAGTCAATTGCATGGCCTTGAACAACGTGGACGATCTCTGGGACTGTCTCTGCGAAAATATCCACAACTCCGTGTTAGTTAAAAGAACCAAAGGCGTAAAGGCCAAGGGCAAGCGACTCCTGGACAGGATACTGGCCTCACAGGAACGAAGATGGTATAACTTCCCTCGGCATTATTCCACGCCTACTAACGCCCCTGTCAGTCTCATTGTCCTCGACGAGCTCGATCATATTGCGAAATCCCCCCATGCCCTCTCTGCCATCTTTTCGTTTTCTCGCAAGAATTCCTCTTCTGTTCGCATTATCGGCATAGCAAACACGCATACCCTCCCTGTCTCCGCAAGTCTGTCCAATGACGAGACAGCTAATGTCCTGACCCTCCATTTCGGGGCGTACACGGCTTCCCAGCTGCTCGAAGTACTACAAGCGCGTTTATCACCGTTGTCCGACGCCGATAACTCTGAGCAACTCACCAAGTTCCTGCCCGTCGGTCCCTTGACCTTGCTTTCCAAAAAAGTTGCCTCCCAGACCGGTGACGTGAGGACGCTCTTCGAGGTCCTTCGAGGTGCAATCGACCTTGCCACCTCATCTTCTACCCCTGCTGTCGAGAACCCTCTGGCAACCCCTGTTCCCCCCATCACGCCAAACCACATTTTGGCCGCACTCAAGGCGTATCTGCCTTCCTCCAATTCTCATCCTAATTCCTCAGCTCCACACGCTGCCATCAAGCTCAGCAATAGTGAGACAGCCGTCAAGGTTCGATGCCTTGGCTTACAATCGAGGTTGGTGCTCCTTGCAATCGTCCTTGCCTCGAAGAGGAGGGACGCTGCTCTTCCTCTATCGTCCATTTCGAATTCTCCTCTCAAGACCCCCACTAAACGCACCAACTCAGCCTCCAAGCTCCGCATTCTCGAGCTTTCCCAACTCTATACTTACTATGTCGCGATCCTGGAACGCTCCGAAAACGGGATTTTCACGCCAGTTTCTCGCAGCGAGTTCTCCGACCTGGTTAGTGTGTTAGAGACATCTGGTATCGTGTCATCGTCCGTTCCTTGCTCGACGATCCTTTCTCCCTCAAAGTCCGGTCGCCGCGGTGTCGGTCGAACATCGTCATTTGGATCACCGAGCAAGGGTGCCGCCTTTGGTCAAGAGATCAAACTGGTCGATTCTCTTCGTGTCGAAGAGGTGTTGCGCGGCTTGGGCTTGGACGCAGCATCAGCCAACACCGATCCACGAGAGGAAGAAGTGCGTGCAATATGGGTTCGGGAGGACAGGCGGATTACCAAGGACACGACTCCAATTTCACTTTCCGTACGAGACTCAGATCTCCTGGATGAGGCTTTCAAAAGATGAATTTTTTCTGAATCACGTCTTGTAACATTACCATCAACATGTAGCCATTTCTTGTTTATGCTTCTTGTTGCGTCTCGTAGGGAATGTTTGGCTTTATGCTCATAGATTTATACATGCACGGAAACTGGACTATTAGTATTACCCATACCAATGTAATCGCGATTGCATCCTCGTAACAACACGGCTTCAGCGGGTCTTCATCAATTCATCGCCGACATCCACCACTCGCTCTGACTTAGGCATGTCAAGAGATGCCGAAGCGAATCCATCCCACCCGGTGGCACCCGTGAACGTGACTCCCATTCTGGATATGCGACTTGTTGTCCTATACCCCTCCTTTTTCCATGCTTTTCCAGCATGACTTCCAACGTCCGCATCTGATCGTCAGGTCAATAAGGATCATCATGCTGGCGAACGCCGTTCAACTGACCAGTGCAAACACCTTCTTACGGAAAGAAGCATAAAGTGCATCCAGAATAGGTGATGCTTGATACTCGGCCATCCGGCCATCCTTCAGATCACCCACCAGGACACAAAACTCGAGAACTACCTCCAACGTCCCTCGCAAGAGATCGCCAGCAGCCCTTTGAGTCGATCTTAAGAGGCAAGCACTGAGTATATCGTCCAGAACGGATGAGTGACATTCTGCAAGGGAAAAGACATCCCTGAAGCCGTTCGGTGCATCAGGAGTCTCCCGGCAAGCCGTAATGCGCAACAGAAAGGCATCGAAATTACCCCCGATGGCAGTTTCATATATATACGCGGAAAGTGTGCTGAGAAACGAGTGTGCTGCGAACCGGAAATGGAGCAGCAATTTACGAGAAGATGAGAGCGTTGGGAATAGAGGAAGCGCAGTGGTACGTGTCAAGCGGAACACGGAGCGAATTGCACACTCGACTATACCAGGTCAGCCATTTCGCATAGAAATACCGGCTGGCTCACCTCGTGTCAAGCGAAGCAAGAGTGCAAAGATCCTCTGGTACTTCGATAGCGCTGCTGTCGGAATCAGCGCTTGTAAGGGATGTGGGACCTTGTAATCGAGATACAGGAAATCAAGTGCTCTGTCGCATGTAAATATGGGTAACGTCTCAAAATAAATCAGGCGTACTCGATAGCTGTAGATTTCTAGGTCAGCCGTGCTTCATATCGAATCATTCACCGACGCACAGAGAGGGTCAAGCCATCGTTCGTGACCCCTGCCACTGAGCTCTCGTATAGCGAAGCCCAAGCGAGATTCTGCTTCGCCCATTACACGATGTGCGCCGCCTAAATCAGAAGTAGTGCTTTCGGCGCCTGGAGGATTATTCTGTTGGAAATCCACTATAACAGTGCGGAGGAGGAAACTAAGCTCAGAACCACCGGGAGGCCAGGAATCTCGGGTCACTAGGAGGGGTGCTAATCCTACAGGCCAGCGGCCTGTGTGAGATTGGTCAGGTAGTGTTGTGCTTTTCGACTTGTATCGCAGAAGATTATACAGTTGCACACTGTGACTTGTCCTATCTTCTGCATCAGAAAATAAAGCAGCAGAGAGACGCGACTTGAATGAATGTGATGTAAGCAGCATATGAGACCGAAGTAATTCAAGGTGGGCATCAATGCAAAGGGAGGAAGACTTGTCAAGAAACACTGTCAAAAGTGCACGGGAGAGGGATGCAGCATGATCCTGAAGAGGCGTAAACATGACTTCGCACAAGAGGGGTGGGCTTGGTGTGATATTTGGTAACATGTTCGGAAAGCTGACCATAAGTCCGTCAAGGACAACTTGAGAGTCCCGTTCTGAGGATGAGAAGGTTCCTGGTTCAAAATCGAAGACTCTGAACTCCGCAGCCAAATCGTAATTGTCTGATGACTGTTCTGTTTGTGAACCATCTAGGCGAGATTGGGGTGATATTGTTGCCGGAGCTATAGGATGTTCTTCATTGACTTCAACCCCGCTCCACAGGTTCTTGATACTTTCTTCAGTCCATACCCATGAGATTTCTTTCGAAGGTAATTCAGTAGAAAAAATCGGATGCTCTGGTCTAGCAGCTTCGAGTAACTTCAATGATTTGTGGGCCGCTGGGAGGATGCTTGCCAAGTTTGCTGGAATAAATTTTGGAAATGGACCATCTGCATCGACGCTGCCCTCCTCACCCCGCCAAGAACTCTCCGCCTCATCACCTTCGAATTGAGAAGTAAGATCCATGAGTTGGGTCCTCTCGGTGGTGATGGTATACACCTGACGAGCCTCTCCATAGGCTAGTAACCTGCAGAGGGCATGGATGTATGGCTTGGATGAGACTGTCAGGATGTACGCCACGATAGCTATGACATCGCGAGGAGAGTGACGTTCTACATGCATTTCGAAGGTTTCGTAAACAAGGGACAACAGGTCGACTGGAGCGTTTGGAATCTCAGAAAATCTGTCAGGAATGGTATCCATGCTCTAATTTTGAAATGAGGACAGTGATGCCAAACTGGACGGATCGGAAGCTATTACATACCCTAGAACACATCGAAGCAAGAGAGATCACAATCTGCTCCAGCTCTGCATAGTAAAGCCACACCGTAGCAAGGCAGTGAACATCCGAATATCCTGTGGCATGGGAAAGCGGACCACACTCCAAACGGTTTCGAACAAACATTAGAACCGATGAAAGACCATGTGCAAAGGCATGTACGGTGGCATTGATACGTCCTTGCCTCAATTTTCAAACTTCGTATTTCTGAATCGTAGAAAACGCGAATGAAGTCCTCACCTCCCACGGAGCTCCTGGACTAATTGTTCTAACCGACGTGCGAGAGTACCCAGGTCAAGAAAACGTTGCAAGATGCTTCGGAGGTGTATTACTACAAGATACGGGGAATCTAAGTGATCACGAACCTTCGCGACATCCCGTGGTACATGGCGTCGACCAGCAACTCAGGCGCATCTGACGACACTGCTTGGACGAATGATTGCGAGTGTACGTCCCACACGTATAATGGCGACGAGGATCCTAGTACAACCAAGTGGAGGGAACGAAACAAATCGCTCTCCGCGATTCGAACGACTTTCGTAGACTTCGCGTGCATACTAGGCTGTGCCCTAAATTACCGTCATCGGCGCTAATTCTGCGATTGACTTGCTTTCCGGAATATATCACAAAGGACTGACCAGTTCTGCAGGGAGTCCAAGAAACTGGGATGTTGTTCGGTCAGGAATGGAGAGTTTCGATTGTTGAAAGGAAGATTCGGATCCCAAGAAATAGAACGATCCTATCATGTGCACTGAATTACTCCACGAGCTACGACAAATGACATACTCACAACGTCTTGAGGGTGAGGAACTGACGCCTCGTTCCATATTGAAGTGAAGACAGGCTCGAAGACCCGCTTTGATACATCTGAAGATACTTTGACGCGAGACGATGCGGGGGACGATGGTAAGGTAGGTGAATTGTGCAGTGGTGTCCCAGATTGCGCGGGTAATCTCGCAGGTAATTGTATGGTCTGGACGATTGGATCCTGGGGCTTGTCATCCAAGCGGGGTATGGAGAAATATGATGAGATGGGCTCCAAGACAGGAAGCATAAGCTTTTCGTGTTCCTGAAACCATCCGACCGTCTCATGTGCCATGGTCACGGTGCACGTCGAGAGAGACCAGTGAGGTTGCTAACTGTTTACCAGAAACTTATGAACACCATGCAATCGAGTACTTACTTCGAGTCAAGTAAGTTGTTAGGCAACCGGAATTACAAAGGCCGCCCGGTTGCCCAAGGACCAGAGTTGTAAAACTCCAGTTTCACCACGGCACAACTGTATTCATACCAATATCACACTTGCTGGCAGGAGTACGATGATACGCTGTAAATGTAGTATGTAAATTATCCGTCTGCAAACCCTCAAAACTTCAGCTGCCTGCCAGTGTCCAGTGTCCACATAGCCTCGCTGAGAGCTGTTCTTTACCCTTACGTGTCGATGGGTGCGCAGCGCGACACAGTATACGTGCAACTGCTCTGGAAACAATAGTGATAACTTCCCTGCAGCGATGTACTATAGTATACCCGAAGAATGCGGCCACTTGACGGCACCGGCGATCATGCGGCGCAATGATGGGGACGACAATCTTCCTTCGACTCTCCCGTCTGCCTCTGAGGGGAGAATTGTCACGTTCTCTGACAGAGATATCTGTTCAGCGTATGAGCCAGTCAGCCAAATTGCAATTGGTCATAGGTTAGGTGGACATCTCTACAAAATGAAGGATTCTGTGACAAATGTAATGCACAAGGCAGGTCGTTCCCCTGGGTTCTTCGGCAATTTGACTTCCTGACCCATCACTAGTCAAAATTTCGATTTCCGCCTTCCTTCTGGTGTGCAAAATTCGCATGAGTTCTTTCCTATAGGAGAAATTTTAGGAGAATGCCGCATAAATCATCTCAGACCTCGTGCCTCCATTCTACGGGCAAACTGCTTCCGTGATGTAGCAGCATTGTCAGGGCCTGCGGTAAGGTTGGTTCAGCAACGACGACAATCAAGTACTACAGGCCTTACTTTTTTTTCGTCATGTTTCGTGATAGGAATCAGTGTATCCAGGGGAATATTTAGGCTGCGGGGATTGTTTAAGAAACGATATCATGGACCAACTTGCCCTGTACCCTGCGAGTTCTGAGGCTTTGATCCCAAGCCATTGAATGCGGTGCGCAGCGAGTTTTTCATTCTCGTGTCGCAGGTTTTGACTACCAAAATTGTAAACCGAGAGTATGTCCAGACCGTAGGCATCTCCGTCAACTAGTCCCATTACTGGTACGCTGGGAAACCTTTAAGGTGTGTACACAAAGGTCCTGGCTGCTTACTCGTCCGGCAAGTTGTCTGACAACGTCTTCACGAGTTGCCGAGTGGCGATATCTGGATATCCTTTACCCTGCAAGGCGAAGTGAGCGGAGTCCCACAAGGACAGGTATGCTTCACCGTGACGATTAACCCACACCCAGGTAACCCCGGGTACCTGGTGAACTGTAATCGGCATAAAGTCTGAAAGATTGCCTAGACGCCGGGGAAAAAATTGCGTCAACAGTAGTCGAGCTGGATGAAATAGATTGTTACCTCCTTTTCGATCACAAGAACCCAACTAACATCGGACTTGACTTCGAACCGCTCGATATCTTCCCCGGCCGGGATCAGCGTACCCTAATCGCAATATTGGACATTATCAAATCGAGAGAGACCATGCATACCTCGGAATCATTTCCCCACAAAACTTGGCCATCCAGTAAGTGTATAATTAGACCACTACCGCAGACGAGGCCCTTCGAGGTGGCGCGCTACACGCATGGATTCAGCCACAAAACGTAGTTGTTAGCAGGACAATCATCTACTATATTTAAATCTGCTCTATCAATCTGCAAGGTCGCCGCAAGGTCGTCCACGAGCTGACCTAGTCAGATGTCAGCGGGTTTAGTTGCTTATGCTTACCTTGTCCACTGTCTTTTGTGATCTGAACAGCGTGACATCTTTGTAGAATAGATCACTGTGACCTGGAGGTTCGTCACCTGAACTCAGGGAAGACTGCCCCCTACCGTTTGGTCAACGAGAGGTCCTGGCTAAGGGCTTCGTGTGCGAAGTTCATCACCCGTAAAAGTTGGGCTAGTGGGCAGCTAGTATGTCAAGAGCTTAGCATGAACGGAACTCTCCTTTGCATACCAATCGGCTTTGAACTCGGGCTTTTACTTTGAGCAGGGAAACGGAGAACTCGAGAAGCGCATCTACATGTTAAGAGCTCACTAGGACAGAGTCTGGAGGAAGATGGGTACAAGTATTCACCCTGCAGGTTCATATTTTCGCCTGTCTGCTATTTGAATCTCGACTTTTGCATTGCCTCGTTGATGTGATTGCGTTGGAACGACAGATCCTAGATCCCGCCGAGACTTTTTGAGTGACGCCACGATTTTCTCCAGAATGTTGAGCGTAAGATGTTCAATTTGTGCTATTGTTTCGCTGGCACGACCTGTGTGTATGCGCTCAAAGGAATGGATTGGGACATACGCTGCGGCGTCATGTCCCTCGAGCTCTTCCTGATTGCTCTCAGTCCTAGTCGACTCTCTGTTGCTTGGCGATAATTCTGGATCTGAGGCGCTCTGCTGGCTCCCTGTGCCCTCTATCATGTTAGCAATGGGTCAATGTTAGGTATATGTAGCGGCTTTGGAGTGACGGGCTGTTTGAACCCGTGAGGGGACGATGGCGAAGTGTTTACCAATGGAGCTGACCTTCTTATAGGCAGGGCCGAAGATACGAACGAAGCAAGCCAGGTTGCAGCACGTCGGTGACATGGATGAAAATACAATGTAGTCGATTACCACACGGAAATACATGAACTTCCAAGCGGGTCATACAACGCGATGAAAAACGATGATCAACCCCACTTTGGTACATCTATGCCGAACCAGAGGGGAAGTTTCCGCCAAAAATCTTCCTTTGCTGCAAGGACTGCGGAGGAGAATTCCGTACGGCATATCTCGCATGTCCGCATAGTAGGAGTGTCCTCAGGAACGCTTTCCTTCGTCTGCATCGCTTCGGCATTGGACATTGCATACAATGGATCCGAGGTGCGGTGACTGATGATTCCATTGATATCTCGAAGGAGCTCAAACGTGATGGCTTCGAAGGCAATTTGACAAGCACGCTTCACTAAAGGATTTGGGTCGTTACGACGGAGACACCAGGCAGAGGGGGTTCGTCCTTCCAGTTCATTCACAATGAAGGTGGAAAAGTAACGTGCAGCATGTTCGCGTCCACGGAGGACGCAAAGGAGATCGGTTTCGTCCAGACGGATATAGTCGCCAAGTTCGGCATTGAGGACACCTGTCGCGGCCTCGCTGGGGGCAGAACGGGAAAGATCGTACATGGCGGAAGGCAAGAGGAACGGAGCATTGATGTCTCTGGCTAAATTAATGACTTGTCTGCGGTTGAGAATGGTAGTGAGTCATTGGTTGTGGTGACAAGGGATTACCGACACGGGGTAGGGTAAGCTGGGGTGCGGAGAGTATATGCCGTCGGGGGTCGTCACGCTGGATTCACGGGACTCCCACTGGGGCAAGTTTGTCGGCCAAGAAGACGAGAGGACACGCAGAATGTCGTGGCGGATACGGTGGACCTTGTAGGTAGTGAGGACGCGGAGGAGACTGGCGACGATGGCAAAGCCCGGTCCGTCGTACGTCAGAAAGGAGCTAGGAAATGTCAAAGTGCACGCAAGAGAAGCATGTAAGGATGGTACAGACATGCCGTCATATAATGCTTGCAAGAGGTATGCGATGCTGCGCGAGGACTCGGGTAGGGAGAGCACGGGATGACCCTCGATGGCTGGGGTGGGGTCCATGGCTTTGATGAGATCGTGGAGCACTTGGGAATGGCGGACGAGGAGGCCCTGGTGTACGAGGAAGTACTCGGATCCGGCGAGGACGACGATGTTGCCGTCGACGAAGGAGAGATCGGCGTGTCGGACGGGCTCGTTGGTAGGCATGATGATGAACGGTAGTCGTGGGAATTTGACCTTGACCCTCTCTTCAAATTGCTCTCGCCACGTCCCAGCTCCTTCATTTCCCTCAAGTTCAACACAACCAACTTTCCATTGCCATGGCTGAAGTTCCATCTACTCCTCGTCTCATCCCCGGTGCCCCTCCCCCCGTCGCTTTATCAAAATCGCAAAGGAAGAAGCGCAAGACTGATACCAAGAGCAAAACACCAGGTTCCCCCGCAGAGGGCTCGATCACCATT
>JBBPRD010000621.1:0-11352 GCA_038092855.1 Boletus piedmontensis | reverse complement strand
TCGACGATAGGACTACCTGGCGCCGGGTGGTGGGCATGGTCGTCAACGTCTGGCCACCGTGAGTGGTTCTCGGACAAGATTATCTTTATGCAAGCTTGGCTACGACAATGGTATTGATTTGTTTTACGCCAGTTCCGATAGGACAGGCTTGGCAGGGGTTACCACTTCCATATTAAGTAATTAACCCCTTCAGGGGCAAATAGAATCACAACGCCACACTCCAGTGTTACAGCAAGCTCTGACGGCAAAATGCTCAGGCGTAAACTGTATCACCATCCACTGTCTGCTCAACCTCAACCTGTTAGGTCGCATCGCCTAATTAAAGTGGTCATCCGACTCACCACTGTAGTTCGTTCGTCTCGTCTTCCTTACATCCTCCATGAGCGCGATTGTGTGTCTATCCAGCATCTCAACATATGGTTTTAAGCTCGTCCTCTCCCAGTCGGCATCCTCTCCCGCGACGTCCAGTTCCCGGAGTAACTGAGTAACTGTTGGAACACCACGTGGATCGAACCGGTCGATATTCGCGGGGTCTACGGGTACGCAGACACGCCCTGTTTTGGGGTGGACGCAGAAGGGTGCCTTGAGCAAGTGGTTTCGGTGCTTGGAGACTTCGGCATCTAAACGGGGATAGGTGTATTGCAGGACAACATCTTCCATTGCAGAGATGAGACGTTGCTAACAACACAACTCGTCAGACTGAGGGGAGGAAAAAGACTTGAATTGGCTGACACGCTCGGGGGCATCGGTCTTGCTGACAAGTACGCCGAGCTCGTTCCACTTTTGTATAGATGGCCTACTAGGGTCTTTCGACCATTCCTTGCGAAGCGTCTCAACAATTGCCCGGTCTGGGATTAGCTGGAGCAGCGTCTCCCATCCCTCTTCAGTGCCGAAACAATCTTGATCATCCAGGACCAGCGGATTGAACAACGTACGAAGGATAGACAGGGCCCCCCACAGCGATGGAGGGAGTGATCTGTTGCCGATCCGGACATTCACTTTTTTCACCATCTCTTTTCCGCCCTCGACTACTGTCAAAGCACTGACGAGGGCTCTCCGTTGGTCATCTGCCAGATCCATAGCCTGCGGATCACTTATCCACAAATGTATCCCTCTCCGACCAGAATAGACCCACAGAAGGTGACGGAAGCCAAATTGGTCGACAAGAGAGGAATGTAGGACTTTGACCGCGGCTGCGATAAAGCCCCAGCAACGAGAACATATGTCTGCGCCGGAACAACAGGTGCGAACGCCATCGTAATCGGACATATCAATATCAAACACAAGCTCACGTCTCTGCGGGGTGAAAGCAGAAGGACGAACGGTTTTTTTGTCGCGGGGCTGAGAGTGGATCATCAGTTGCGAATTTCACTGCGACCAAGGAGAACGCGCACTTTAGCGGAATACACAGGACCGATCTCAAAACGAGTGGGGTTGAGTGCTAGGACCTGCTTTTTGAGATCTTCCGCGGTATTGAAGGAGTGATATCGGAGATACACGTCTCCCTGGAGGGTGAATGAAAACTCGCGATGGGTGAAGAGCTTAGTTGGGACATGCTCGTGATTTAGCCAGGTGAATATCGACTTGAATGGATAGAGCATCCTGTAGAACTGTAACATGACCTCTGGTGAGGTGTTGGCATCATCTGTAGCGGACGACATGATCGACTGGAAGACTGGCGCGTACGTGACAATATACGCGTGACGCTAATCACGTGCGCGGGTCACATACGAATGCAAGTTCTCAGCGCTTCGTGGGCGTGGGAGTGAGCGATATCTGTGCCGGCCTGAACTGACCCGGAGAGCACTGATTTCCGTGTGTGTTCATCAGATCAAGCCTATGTTTTTCCGAGACACTCCGTCCGGGCTGACCGTTTTTCGGCGCGTGGGTTCGTCCGGGAGTAAACTGAGGGGGGTGCTTCTAGGAAGGACGCTAGGCTTCTCACTTATCGTGCCGTCACAACTTTGCGCTGTCATGTCTTACGCATCCGTACTTGATTGGTATGCAGATATATACTCAACTTCTCAAAAAAAAAAAAAAAAAGTTCCTCCGCCATCCTACTATTTCCCGACTTCCCCCGTCGAGTATAAGTTACCTGTCCCTCCAACCCGGTTCTTCCAGTCTCCACTGCTACTATGACTATCACACTCACCCCATACTGGTCTGCCGCCGACGGCGCTCAAAAGCTCAAATTGGAAGTACAACGTAAGTCATGTCCGTACAGCCCGTAACATAATCTCCTTATCGACATGACACTAGCGACGCCGCCCCCCGCTGAGGGTTTTCTCCCCCCTGCGTTCTCTCGGGATGTCCACCACCAGCGTGTTTTGATTCAGCTGCACTCCAAGACGAGCAGCATTGAAAAATATATCTTTCTCTCTCAGTTGAAACACGCCGATGTGGATGCATTTTACTATCTATGTCTAACCAACATGAGTGTTCGTAATGGAACTAACGACATTTCCTTGTGTTGATGATACTCACAGGAGATCACACCCCTCATTTACACCCCAACCGTCGGAGATGCCTGCTTGCAATATTCTCAGAATTTCAGGCGGCCCGAAGGCCTTGTACGTAGCGATTTATCAAGATCTTATCTTTCTACTGAACACGCAATAGTTCATCTCCATTAAAGACAAGGGCAAGATTGGAACTGTCCTCCACAATTGGCCAGCTATAAATGACGCACGCATCAGCGTCGTGACGGATGGAAAGTCCGTCTCAGCGTTCAAACTTAGTAAAGCTGAATAAACCCTATAGGTTCCCGTATCCTTGGTCTGGGTGACCTTGGATTGAACGGAATGCCCATCGCGATCGGCAAGTTGTCACTCTACGTCGCCGGCGCTGGGTGACTATTCTCTCAAATTATATACCACTTTTCTTACACTAATAACACTTTAGCATCCGCCCTTCCTCTACCCTCCCGATCATTCTTGATCTGGGGACTAACAACCAAACCTTCCTAGACGATCCATTGTATCTGGGTCTTCGCCAAAGGCGTGCGTCGGAGGCTGAGTACGATGAGTTCATGGAAGAATTCATGACCGAAATATCTCGTGTGTACCCTAAACTTTTGGTCCAATTCGAGGTGGGTACCATACCCACACCCCGACAGATTATTCTCAGACGGATGGTGCTGATGCCGAACACGGCAGGATTTCTCTACACAACATGCCTTCTCTTTCCTCGCCCGCTTTAGGCACCGTTTCCCCGTGTTCAACGACGACATTCAAGGCACGGGTGCAGTCGTGTTGGCTGGGTTTCTCTCAGCCGCACGTCTTTCCCCTCTCCAGCCTCGTGATCATCGTATTCTTTTCTACGGGGCCGGTTCCGCTGGCATTGGTGTTGCTACTCAGTTGCTTAGCTTCTTTACTCTCAATGGCATGAACGAGGAGGAAGCTCGTAGCCACATCTGGCTCGTCGACTCCAAGGGTCTCATCTACGACGGTCGTGAGAATGTCGCAGAATATAAGAAAGGCAGGTCATCACGCTAGCTTGGGACAGTCTATCCAACTTACGGTCATGTCGCCCGTAATTACCAGCCTTCTCCAGGAAAGACTACTCAGGCCCACCTATGACAGACCTACTCGAAATAGTCCAGTATGTGAAGCCCACCGCGCTCATGGGTCTCTCGGCCGTCAAGGGCGCCTTCTCCGAAGCGGTCGTCCGCCGTATGGCCTCGCAGACCCCCCGGCCGATGGTCTTCCCCCTTTCGAACCCCGTACAGCTTTCAGAATGCACTTTCTCAGAGGCTCTCCGAGCTAGCGGCGGTAGCGTGCTATTTGCTTCTGGGTCGCCTTTCCCCACGGAGAACTTTGGTGGGAGAGACTGGGAACCTGGTCAGGGAAACAATATGTACATCTTCCCGGGTATGTCACTGTTCGACGTTGCGTGCATTCGAGCGATGTCTGACGGTTGCAATGGACTAAGGTCTTGGACTGGGCGCCATCCTCTGTCGCACGTCGTCCGTGACGGATAGCATGGTCGAGGCATCGGCGATTGGGCTTGCGAACTCGCTCTCCTGGGACGAGCGTGCATTGGAGCTCATCTACCCTCGTATCGAGCGCATCCGCGAGATCAGTGCACACATTGCAGTTCGCGTCATTCGCGCTGCACAAGCAGCGGTCAGTTGCTAGCCCAGTACTCCTAGACCTAATACCCGCAAACTGACCCATCATTATCCAGGATGTCGATCGTTCGTCGGACCTCAGGAAACTGACAGACGAAGAACTGCTTGAATTTGTGCAAAAGAAGATGTGGAATCCTCAGTAAAAGGGAAACGCTTATGCAATGAATTGTATCGCTACTTATGTTTTTTTTGGAGTTCAGAATCGCTAGGTTTTGGCATATGACATATGTACAACAGGCTATTTGGGTTTTAACTAGGCGCCTGCCAACTTCTTTAGTACGGAAAACTCTTTATGACCAGTTGCTTTGCACAGGGAATGGAATCGTGAATTCGAGTCCGCCAAGAGGGTCCCTGGGCGATCAAACTCTATGATACGACCTTCGTCGAGGAGCATCACCTACGAATACCGATTAATTTGAAGAAAAACTCTGCCTATGAACGACTTACGCGATCATAATCAATGACAGTACGAAGTCGATGCGCAATAGTAAGTATCGTGCTAGAGGCAAATTCACTAGCATAGTGTCTTAGTCATCGCAGTCGAGCCAAAAAAACGAGAAATGAACTCACTGTCGGATAGTTTTGCTGATAAGCTCGTCGGTCGCGTAATCGACGCTTGCAGTGGCCTGGACAAGCGGTCATATCAGACCTTGTGTACCAACCAATCAAGGCACTTACTTCGTCCATGACTAGCACCCTGGAACGTTTCAAGATCGCTCTGGCCATGCAAAGAAGTTGCTTTTCGCTGAATGTCGCCAACATGAGCAATAAGGGGGGGTGGAGGAATTGAAATCCTGGAAATCCATGAACACGTACCCAGTGGAGAAGTTTTCACCACCTTCGGAGACGGGGGAATCGAGGTTTCGGAAAACGTTGACGTTGATCGTGTCTGGTGTTTCTTCGGGAACGTCCTCAGAGGGTATCAAATGCACGCGACGGAGGGCTTCGAACTTTTGGTAGAGATGAAATTTCAGCCTCTGTCATGAAAGAAGCTTATAAATGTCACCTACAATGTCCGCGTCTCCATATTCATCGAAGACATCCAAGGTAGTCCGCACTGTTCCACTCAAAATCGTAGGGTCCTCTGCACGAAGGGTTAACGTGTCTTCAATGGGGGTTAAAATGTCATGCACTCACGAGGTATAATCGTGATTTTGCTTCGCAAGTCTGTCAAACCAATCTTTGAGATGTCGACGCCATCGATAACGATTTTTCCCTCCGTCGCCTCCACGAATCGGAAAAATGAGAGCGCAAGTGTACTCTTCCCAGAACCGGTCCTGCCTAGTATACCAACCTATATTCCACCGAATCAGCAAGAAGCGCGCTGGTTGTTGTCCCAAAACGCTCTTGTACCTTTTCACCAGGTTGTACTTCAAAGTTCAGATTATGCAGTACGTTGGGAAGTTCAGGCTTGGGGCAGAATATCATCACTGTCATTTGAGGAAGAAAGGTAGACGCACAGCATATCGGATGACCAGGTCCTCGCATTTGATGTGACCATTCTCTGGCCAAGGCGCACTAGGGCGGGGCTCCACGAACTCGGGTGGTTCGCGTTTGAGCTCAGAGTATTCCTTGACACGCTCAAGAGCAACCTTATCTGGGGTCAATACGTGCCACCAAGGAAAAGAGACCTGTAACGCTAACCATGGATTGTTCGAGTGCGACGAAACGTCTCACTAGGAACAAGAGCTACAGCGAACGAGACGATCAATCATAACTGCAGAGAGCTTGACTAGAACCTTCACGCACATTGTGGGTTATGCTGGAAGCAAAAGATAGGGCAAATCCAGCCAAGGCTGCAGATATGCTCGGATCAAACACTGCAACTGCACCAGTCAGGCCGACGACAAGGCTCGAGAGCAAGTTAAATCGCATCGAAAGCCAGCGATTCACTTGAGGAGATCGTCAGCAATTCTGCTTATCTTCTGAGCCCACTAGCACCCACCTCCCCACATCCAGTAATAAGGGTTTGCGTTCTGAGTGTACAGAAATGGTAAATAGGCATCGAATGCAAGTCGTTGAGTCACTCACGGTATCAACACAGCGGATCATGTCACGCAAGAACTTCGACGACGCCCCAAAGGCACGCAGGATCGCAACACCAGCAATAGTCTCCCCATAGATCGAGTACAATGGCGACCGAGTCACAGAGTCTGATTGCTGGATCAGACGTCAGATTCGAACAAGGTCGGGAATTCCCTACCAAGACGTCTCATATCTCGTGATGTCTGACCGTACACCTTGGCCACTAGGAGGTCCATCAGTTTGGTTGACCATTGGGAAACCAAAAATTTTCACCGTTATAGTAGAGATAGCTGAGGACCAAAGCCACGATAATGAAAGGGAGGCCACCGACGGTGCTAATCGTGATAATGATGGTCGTCGCCGCCAAGCCATAGACAATGCTACGTCCAAAGTTGTCAGACATAGAACTGTCAATTCCTAGAGAAAAAAGAAATGCGATAAGTATTCAAGAACATGGAAAACTGTCATACCCTCGAAATCCTTCCCAAATCGGTTCAGAAGACGGCCACGAGACACTGTATCATGGAAGCGAATGTTGGCGAATAGAACAGTTTCCAGTAGCCCTGCAATTCGGTTGAGTAAAGAACGAGATCCTCGGGATAATGTTCTCACTCTTGTAGAGGATGGTTGATGCATTGATAGAACCAGTGTCTGCAATCCAGTCAGCTTTAAAGCACTGTCACCAATAAACACGACCCACAGAGAATATAGAATCGGAACACATTCAGGAAAAGCCCTGGAATGACGTATTAATTGGTGAAGGCCCATACACCCCTGTACTTACCAAACATTGTGACCTATAACTTGTGTCAGGAAACGCTTCACCATGAGCTGTAAACTTCATACCGCAGCATAGATGGCGATGTAATACACTGGCCCATTGCGCTCGGCTTCGGCAGGATCAGCACCAGACCACATCCTAACGAAGGATATCAGTATCACAAAAGTCACCTCGACCTGGAGGTTCAAACCTACTTTAGCCACCAGTTCTCCACAACAGGACTCAATGCTCCGAGTAGAAGGGAAAAACCGAACATGATCCAGTATTTGTACCCTCCACAGGCTTTGATATACGTTTCCCAAATATCGCGACTGATATGGCCGACCGCGCGCTTCTCTTCCTCAATCAGCTTACGCGGAGATTTCTTCTTCTCTGGTTCTGGCTTGTTCTCTTCAGTCGTGAAAGCGGTGGAACTCGTCTCGGAGATTGGTTCTGTCTCTGTTGAAGATGTGGCTTCCGTTGTTTCATCTTGATTTTGGATCTCAGCAACAGGAGCTGGTACATCTTTCTCGTCCGCTTCGCCTGTGTTGGTGTGCACAAGAGTCGCCATAACGGGCGAAGCAGTGAACGACTCGCGGTCTCCCTGGAATGCTACACGTCCGTTATCAAGAGCAATGACATAGCTGGCGCCAGGGGCACACAATTGGATGTGGTGAGAAACCAAGATGACCGTTCGTCCGCGTACTAGTTCGCCTTTCAAACATTCGTTGTAAAGGTGGTGCGCCGTGTGAGCATCGACCGCGGACAGAACATCGTCGAGAAGCAGGACGGATGCTCGAGAGTACACTGCACGAGCCAGGGAAACTGTAGAAATGCCATCAAAAGTCGAGTATGGCGGGGCACGAGAACAGGCTTACCTCGAGCTTTCTGACCTCCAGACAAGTTAACCTTCAACAATGTCTAAGCATGTTACATCGGACGATAAAAACAAACCTACACCACGTTCACCAATTTCAGACTCGTCTCCATCCTCGAGAACAAGAAGGTCACTCTCAAGTGCACATGCTTCAAGGGTCTTCTTGTATCGTTCTTCATCATAGGGAAGGTTGAAAAGGATATTGTCTTCAGATAAATTAGCATTGAACCCGATCAATATGTGACGCCTCAAGTTACCTTTGATGGAGGCGTTCCGAAGCCACGCGGTCTAGGATGTGATATTAGAGGTTTCTCCTATGAAGAGGGTCACAACTTACTTGAGGGACATACGCGCAGACACCATCGACGACCCAGTCCTCAGGGGAGGCCACTTTTTCCGCGAAACTTGCAAGAACATCAGGTGGAGACCTGGGACATACAACTTGACCAGCTAGAACATCTGCTTCGCCGAGGAGTGCTAAACAAGTGATACGTCAGAGATACTCAAAAGCCCGCTTTGTAGTGCCGCGTACCCAATAACAACAGCGTCTTTCCACTTCCTAGTTTCCCGCATACTAAAGACAACTCGCCTTCAGGGAAAGACAAAGCAAGATCAAGTAACACGAATTTAGCTCTAGGAGTACCCGCAGCAGATGGTGTGGCGCTGCCACTTTGGTGAAGGCGATCTTGGGGCCAAGTGATCGTCGCATTTTGAAGTGCGATTTGCTGGGACTGCATGTTGAGGGGAGGAACCGGTTTGACCTCCGCACCATGCAGGTACTTTTCAATACGGCGGAGAGAGATGAACCCCTAAGTACATCATTGTTCAGTTGAGTGGGCGACGGGGCGTCCTTTTATCTTACCTGGAGCATGTTGATGAATGTTTCTGGGAGGGCATTTAGTGCAAACTTCATCTCGTTGAAGACTTGACGAATCATTAGAGATTTGAGAGAAATCCAAGAATTATTACTCACCAAGAATCTATACCAACAGCGATCAGTTAGTTTGTGGTCCAACGTGTGCAAGCTGACTTACAGAAGTAAATGCGGTCGAAGGAGTTAGTGTTTGGCCACGAACAACTGCAAAATGCCAAAACGAGACTATAGTGACCAGAATCGGTGAGCCATCCCTGTGGCACAGCTATCAGAACTGGCTTTGGGACGAAACGAGCGGAGAATACCATAGCACATTGAATAACAGTTCGATCATGTAACTCAATTTCTGATATTTCAGCTCTCTCTCTCGAACTTTTAATACCCTTCTCTCGAAACTGCGTTCCCAAGCCATGAACTAATGCGAGTGTTAGTTTCACGCGTCACGGTGAATGGAAGCTTGGTCACCTTGAGCATTCGGATCGCACCCAGAATCTGAGTTTCTGGCATCACGAAAAGAACATGCTTGGCTTTCAGTAATCTCACGCACCTCATTCATTAAAGCCACGCGCTCGTCACGCGTTTTCATCAAGTTCTCTTGTGCGTTGACTACAACCTTGCCTCCATAATGGTTCAAAGGCAAGAACAAGCAGATTGCAGCAAGCCCAACGAAACACGACACGCCAAGTAGATCGTAAAGGAACCAAGTGCCGATGACAATTTCGATTGGTGAATCTATGCAACCGCGTTAGTGACATTGCATGAGTCCGGTAATAATAATAGGTCCGTACCAACCAACGTGAACATGTGCCACGAGAAATCACTGACGCGATCGACGTCTGTCGTCATAAGCGTCATGATCTGTGCCTTACTCGAAAAGTCGTCTTCATCGGCCTTGCTATCTTTGCCTTTGTGCTTGTCGCCATCCTTGGACGTGTCCGTAGCGCCGGAGGAGGACGCGACGTCCTTGCGCACAAGAGTCTTACCGAATAGAGTTGTGTTCAATTGGATCCTAAGACGAACTTGGACGGTGGTCGTGGCAACAGACCAGAGTTGCCCAGTAGCTTGACGTGGTTGTCAGTGATCAGCATGTTACCGTGAAGTCATGAATGTGTCTTACCAATGTCGACGAACGCAGTTGAAAATACCATGCCGGCGAGATAGAACCAGCCCCAGCTGCGATCCTCTCGGTTGGGGTCGGACTCTAGGTACATAACCACTTGTCTCAGGAACAATGGTGGTGCGTAGAACAGGCAAGCCGAGACAGCAGCCAACAAAATCAATACGGTGAGGGGCAGGGTGTTGACTCTGATAAGCCTATATGCGAGCTCCCAGCCGGAACCTACACGAGGGCGCCACCAACGGAGACCCCATTTAACGGTGTGTATGGTGCGTCGCATGGAAGCGTATAGGTAGGTACCTCGCATATTGGCCGGCACGACTGGCAGGTCACCAATCTCGAGAGACTCTGAAGTGTGGCCAAGCATAACCACCTTGGTGGTATAGTTAAACAGCAGATGACCCCAGACCGAAGCTCCGACAACACCACAGACATTGTTTTCGTCACGATTCGTTGCAGTTTTGATGATTTTGTCGGAATAGAGGGTCTCGGACGGGTAGTGGAGGGGCGGACCGGTGGGGATCGTGAATACGATGACAGTGACAACGAAATAGAGAACAAGGACCGTATACCAAATTCCAAGCAATGCGGAGAAACTGTGGAGCACCAACTGGCTGATAGGCCGAGAGGTTGGCAAGATAGCGGCAGCGAAGAGGAGTGTCGTCGGCACAAAAGCCAATATCGCGAGATGAATTATTGACTGGGAATGGGGTTTAATCTCATTCTGATAGACAGCGCGAACGGCGAGCACGGTGAGATAGAATGCATACGCGACGTGCAGGGCATAGGTCAAGTTGCTGTCGCCCTCTCCGGCAGAAAAGGTCCATCCTAGACTTATAGATTGGAGAACGAGGATCGCGGCAAGGAGCACGGAAACCAACAATTTCCAGAGGCGAACCTACGACATGGGAAGATAAGTAGGAAAGCTGAGGCAGGTTGTGTGGGTGCCTGCCTTATTCCAGAAAGCTACTTCGTTGATTGGATAGCCATCCACGACATCTTCTGGACGCGTCACGTCAAAAGGATCGCGAAGCAGGGACTCGTCCTGTTCCCCAGAGGCGGGAAGCTGAATTTTTGGTTGTTGGGAGCGCGTGAGATACAAGATGAGAAGACTCCCAACACCTGTAGCTGCTAGGATGGCAGCGATTGGCAGCTGGTACTGAGACATACCAGGATGACCAGAGAAAGTTGGCACTGAGACGCGTCTGAAAACGGACTCGAACGCGATCGAGGTCGTCAACAACTTGATATACGCGAAATGAGACACTGTGACTGGACCCCGGAACCGAACACCGCAATGCTGCCACGATTAATCCCCACCCTCTGTGGTCCCCGAGCTGATCGCATTGTCTAGTAACTTGCATCCACTGCATCCCGCGGATGTGCTTTGCCTGGAGTTTTAATCACCCTAACAAATTGTTGTGCAAATTAGAGTAGCACTAGTGAAGGACGGGCCCAGTGGCTTGAGAGGGCTTGGGCCCACCCAAATCCCAGGCCAGGTCCAGCAAAGTGGCCTATGAGTGGGCCTGCCAGCCTGGCTTGGCCCGAGGCCTTCCCGCGGACGAGTCAG
>JBBPRD010000620.1:0-11358 GCA_038092855.1 Boletus piedmontensis | reverse complement strand
GCCTTCCGCCGAGTCTGAGCGCTGAGTTCTGCATGACTAAAGTTGTGCCTTACGCTGTGTCAGCTGCAACCCACACCGCGGCACAGCGGTGGCGTTCGCGCAATCACATCATTAGGTATTCAATCGCATACGACGGTATCAACGAACTGCATCAGCAATCCAGCTCGAAGTAGCCGTTGGTACTCAGGTAGTAGCCGATCGGCGTAGCAGACATGGTAGCCGATGCCATCCAGTTCACTGATGAAGTTCAAACCTTGTGCTGGCTTGCACTGCGACAGTCTAAGTTCTTTGGTACTGCTGTATCAATTTTTCCAGGTTTCTCCGTAGATCTCCGAGTCCCTATCTAAAGGCTCAGAGCATGTTGGAGGAATCTCATGATCAGCCCATTTATGTATGGGGCGAACCGTCGACATTTAAAAGAGATGCCTGGAAGAGTCTCCAACTTGTCGGTTATTTCCCAGGCATCCACTAAAATCTTTTCATGAGGAGCCAGAGCTGTATGAGTTACTATTGATATGGATGTCAAGAGGGAGATGGTGGCAGTGGATGGCGGTGAATGATGACGCCGTCGCATCTTTTCGTGAGGCTAGTTGTCCGGATAGTTGATGATTATCAACACAAACTTGAATGATCTATAGTCAGGTTATTGCTGGACCCTGGCAACGTCATCCGCCTAATACGACTTGTCAAGCCAGTGAGAAACAAGAGAATAACCTAACATTCGGTAATTCTCCATGGTGGTGGGAGCCTCCACCGCCGTGACCGGGTACGATCGCCGTATACTCAGGCTGTCGTCAATCACCCCGAGTGCACCCCTTCCAACACGAATTCCTCACTGGCAATGAGAGAGATTGACCCAAACCTCCATAGCACGCCTATACGTGATGAATACCATATCATAATATTACAATTCACACACGCACACACACACATTGGATGTAGATATACAAACCAATTCCCAATAAATATCTTGCCGAGACTCGCACTTCGTTTGGATCACCCCACTACCAGACATTCCTCCCTCTCCCACTCGATCTCCTGCCTCAAAGCCCCCCTCAATACCAACTCGGGCGAATAGACCTTGAAACCCTCTTGCGCCAACGGCCGCCAAATCGCCTTGTCTTCTTGACACGAAATGACGTATCGGTTTGCCTTGCCTTTGAGAATCCGCACTGTTGGCATCATGGAAGTCTGAATTTGGCCACCTCCAGCAGACACAACGTTTTTGAGCAACTTGGCGTCGATAGAGACTTTGGGCGTCACGTAAAATGTCATTTGCTTGAATAAACTCGGACCCCCTTCGGGTTGCCTCGCTCGCGCCATCGCATCCGCGAACTTGAACGCCCATTTTTGCTCTGCAGTCGTGTCGGACAAAAGGTAATCATTTTCAGCTAGATAGGACGATAGGTAGGGTCAGCGGCGAGAAACTATGATTAGATTGAACTTTGGGACGCACGAAGAAGCTTGCCACCCTTGGCACTTGCGTTCGCCCATGCTTCGGTTAAGACACACGGCGAGACAGACATGGCACAGAGGAATTTTTCTGTCCGAACGATGCCCTTGGCGACAAGATGCGTACAGTCCATCGGTCTTGTCGTCATCTGTACGCCCAGTTTCGTGAGACGCTGTGTCAAGAGGACGTTCGGCGTTAGCATTTCCCCCTTATATCTAAAGAGGAAGGGAAGACCGACCTTGATCACGTCGTCCGAAAGGGTTACACCAGTCGTCATCAGTCGGATGGTGGCCAACTCTTTCCCCTGCCCACGAGCGCCCTGCTTTTCCTGAGGCCCACTCGATTTGTGCTTCACCGATGGATCATCCATGTCCTCGGAGCCCACAGCTGTTGTCCCTTTCGCCTTGCCCTTCCCATTGATGGGTTTCGGTTTTATCTTGACCGAGGGAACCAATACTACGTCCTCCACCTCTGCTTCTTCCTCTTCCTCTTCCTCTTCCTCCTCCGTCGCCACTTTTCTCCTCTTTCCACCCTTCCCTACCTTCTCCCCACCTTCCCCTCTCAAAGACGCGACCGAGTCCCAACCCGCACTCCGCCGCCGCTTCACTTGTTTCTGTTCCTTTTCAAAGCTTACCACGTCCGGCATGATCTCCTCCCTTAACCGCGTAGTAGCCTTGCTCGCTGCACTTCGTCTCGGTCCGCCACGGCTCGTGGATGTCACGGGCGTGTCGATAACCATGGACGAGTCATTGGCTTCTTCCTCTTTGTCCATACCCTCATCATTGTCATCTGCGTGAGTGCTGGCCACTTCCTTGGATGCACCAGGCTTGGGTTTCACCTTGGTCATGGGTTGGAGCCTAGACTTCCCAGAGGTACTAGCGGTAGTCGATATTTTTGCAGGAGATAGCTTGCCGCGTTTACTCGTCGACGTCGACGCTTCTGCGGCGACCGCAATCATCGACGCTGCAGGGGCGAGGGGCTCGTGTCTGGACGCTGGAGTGGCACCGGCATCCACTCCCTTTTTCCCACTTTCACGCCCTCGATCACCCTCGCTCTCCGTCTCTACCGCATGACCTACGTTTGGTGATGAAAAATGATCCTTGGACAGGGGCGGGACGAGGACAGATAACCGCCGCTTTGGCGTACGCGAGTGTTTCGTGGCGGGCAAGGTCGGCGATGGGGAACGTGTAGGTGATCGGTGGCGGCGTATGGTTGTCTCCTTCCCCCTCTCTTTGGTTTTCTCTTTTTCCTTTTCCTTGGTTGCAACCTCGTCATTGTGTGTCGGCTTCGTCACCTCCCGTTGTTTGCCAGTCCGCATCCCAGTCTCAGCCAACATCCCCACCTCATCCCCACTCTCGCCATCCAGCACCGACCTGGGCCGGGACTTGGACTTGGACCTTGGTCTAGGCTTCATCGCCGATTTGACAGGCGTCCGCGCCATTGATCCCGCACCAGTCGCCTTCCAGGGCGGCACTGACCCCTCCGACCCCTCGCCTTCGCCCCCATCCAATTGCGGATCAGAATCGGAACCAATCACTCCCCCCTCGGCTCGTCGTCGTGCCTTGCTCGTTCGAGCAGATACTTTCTTCTCTACCTCGATCCCGGTCTGGGCAGTCTGGACGCCTGGCCTGCGTCGGACGAGACGGGGCTTCTGTTTTGGCATTGGGTGGGGAACATCCTCATCATCCTCTACCTCCTGAACTGGCCGTCTTCCCCGCTTTCCCGTATCTTTGACTCCACTGCCCTGCTTGCCTTGTGCCTTTTCCTTCCCATCCATGGAGCTCTCTCCCGAGTCACGCACAACGGCCTCGACTCCCCTTGCAGTCCCGGAGGGACCCACCGGGGATGGTCTCAACACACCCCGCAATGTTGGACGCGACGCTACTAAGGACGCCTGCGCACGTTCTGTATCATTCCCCGAGGTACGTCCTTGGCGACCCGCGTCCTCGTCATCTGCGGGAAGCTCGATCACATGGTCGACAAATGCTCCCGTCGCCGAAGCCGTCATCGGTGTGGATGTCAACCCATGCTTCGCCTTTACGGATGACGGCGATGTCTTCTTCACTGACCCCCCCAACGAAGGTGCTGACATATGTGCTTCTGTTGGTACGCCACCCTCTAACTGGGCCACGGACATCCCATCCATCATCGAGTTGTTCGCAAGAGCCTCGTGCATTGTTGATAGGCCAAGTGTACCCCCACCCGAGCGCGCACGAGCGCGATACTCGGCATCACGTAATTCCTCCTGTTCCACATCGATGATGCTGATACCACGACCACCCGGTACTGAACCCCCACTCAAGCGCAGGCTAGACACGGACTGAGAAGGGGCTGCGGACATATAGATGAACGTGAAAGAAAGTTAGCGAATAAATAAATAGACGGTGTGAATGAGACGTACGTCCGTCAAGTCGCGTCATCAACATTTTGCCAAAGTCGATACCTGGAGGATACACAATGTAGCGCTCGAGTCCGACTGTGAGCGCGCTGGTGGGTGTGAGCAGCACGATACAGGAGAGCGAGTAGAAGTGCTCACCGCCACTCCACGACACAATCTTCTAACCATGTGTGGTTCACGACTGGGATAGACCACGAGAGTGCGCGGGTCGTCTTGGGTGACGGCTGACTGCGAAGGGATTTAATCGACGCGGGTACGCGATGATATGGCGCTAGACTCACAAACCCGCCACCAGGACCTTGTTTGATTGGCTCATGCTCGGGGTAAACTTGGCGCCGACAAGTGCAATGAGACGTTTAAGATAATCGCGTGCTGCACCGGTGTAGTTGGTAACCGAAATCTCCTGCAAAGAGCATCAGTTGGGGAAGGAGGGGAGGGGCTACAATGCTTGAACTGTTACGAACACAATCGATGAGACCAGGGATGCCGCCCCTTGGAGTGGGATACCAAAGCACCGAGTCTAGCGGCGAGTGAAGCGTACGGGTAGAGTCGACAGTAAACAGCCAACTTAGGGTCCCAATGAGAAGGGATGCACGTGCTGCCTAGACGCGCGAAAGGTGAGAGTCAGGCATGATGGTCAGAAGGGCATACCTTGAAATATGATTTGCCACTTCGCCATCGTGTGACGAGTACGTCACATTCATCAACTGCCTTTTCTTCCACCTCGTCGTCTGTATGATCGCTTATGGGCACGATGACGCCACCGGCGCGCCGGATACCTGCTTCGATAGCGTGGCGTGGGCTGTCTCCCAGTTCGAGCGAGGTGGAAAGGAGAATGCGGCGACCAGCCCAGACGGAGACGTGATCCTCATCGTTAAGGACGTTCGTGCCATCTCCTGCCTCTGCGTCTGGATCTTCGGCGGGCTTTTGTCTTCGTTTACCCTCTGTAGCGAGGGGATCGTCGTCGAGATTAAGGGCCATACCGGGGCGCAAGACGA
This sequence comes from Boletus piedmontensis, assembly GCA_038092855.1. NCBI lineage: Eukaryota > Fungi > Basidiomycota > Agaricomycetes > Boletales > Boletaceae > Boletus > Boletus piedmontensis. The sequence continues at coordinate 6,509 of JBBPRD010000620.1, read as the reverse complement.
GTGGGTCTGGCCAAGCGTAAGGTGTTTCTGGGATACGACGACCGAGACGGACAGCATCGTCGAACCAGTGTGGGGTGAGGATGCACATGTGGGTTTGGGGTGCAAAGTGGAGGGCAGTGTTGTACTGAAGAGTAGGGTTAGAGGAATGAGCACAGCGGGTAAGAGGGCAGGTGGGTACCTTGTCGCTGCCTGTACGGAGGGCAAAAAGATGGGTGACGTCGCGGGTGAGACCGATACGCCATTGACCGCCGAGTGCGGTAATGCCTGCCGAGAGCACCTCCAAGTCGGTGACAGAAAGCTAAAGTGAACGGGATGTGAGGCACAGGTGATACGCGAGGAGAATTAAGATGGTGGGGAAGACGTACGTCGGTAGCACAGGCGACGACGCCCGAAAAGAGCATTGCAGGGTCTGGGGAGTAATACTGCTCGCTAGCATTCAGGATAGGACGCGTTGGTCATACGGCGCGGGAGAAAGAAAAGCAGGAGGAATACATACGGCTGGTGTTTTCCCATGATAATGCTGCGGTCGACCCAGCGGTCGGTGACGAGCTTGACGGTGGAGTCGTTGGTGGCATTGTTGTGGGCGTGTGAGGCTGGGAGGGCGATCAGATGAGTGTAGGGTGGGTGCGGGATTGCCCCGTTAAGGTCGAGGACAGCGGCGAGTTCGCTTTTGCGTTTCGGGGACAGCGACGGGGAGAGCGAATACCGCACCCCATCAAACACGGCCATCTCGTTGATGCAGCACGCAAGTCGCGTCGCAGAAGAGACGTGACAGGACACGTCGCGTTACAGCGTGACAGATCACTCCTATCTCCATTCAGCTTGTTTTGTAGCCCAAAATGCGATCAGCCAGAAAAAAGAGGTTGAACGGAGGCTCCCTATACACAATCGCGCCCCTCGAGATGTCTACAGTTCAAATAGTGACAACACCCGGCCGTGAAATTTTCGAATGCCCGCAACGCGCTCAACACAGTGACTATCTCAAATACCACTCAGAACGACCATGGGGTTGACCTTGTTCGGCAACTTGCCACTGGCAAGGGCATCTCAGGACTCTTAGCAAGAGCCACCTTCTGAGACTCTGGCATCTGCTGCGTGAGGAACGTGTGAACATCCAAGTGCAAGACCTGGAAGGCTGGAACAAGCTTGTCAACGTCGTCAAGAATATAAGTGATCACGCAGACCTACGAAGCCTTGCTTGAAACGTATCCGAACACGGTGTGAATATCTTTCCACTATCATCTTCGAGGCGTGCTCTCAAGATCTCAACGGCCACATGTGGTAGCTCTCTGTCTTTCTGTTTCACCTCACCCCAAATGTTGTCAGATCGGATCGGCTCGTTTACCAGAACTGTGTTCCAGACGATTGCTCGCGAATGACATGACCTGAGAAGATGCTGAGGTCACGCGGGCCACCATCAACTGCGAATATGATCCCACACACGTCTACGAAGAGGTAAAACATAAACGTTAAACATTGGAAATTTGACATCGAAAATATGATCCGACCTACTTGGGCGGGAAGAGTCCCATCCCAGTCACCGATACCTAAGAGAGAAGGCTGATATCCGACTCAGTTGTAGTGCTTCACGACGATCCCTCCAATGACCTCCTCCTCGGTATTGTTCTCCGATCCCTTCTTCAGTGCCACACGTCCATATGAGACCGCCCTTTCTTTCCTCCACGCCTCCGAAAGTGGTGCCTCATCATCAGGGCACAGCCGCTCAATGCCGGCACGCTGTAATAGCGGACTGTGTGCGAGGGGCAAGAGTTTCACATCGTCGTCGGCCATGGTGAAGCAGAACGCGCCGAGTCTGTCGTAGGCACTTTGGTCGTGCGGTGGTTGGACCACGCGGTGGATGGTGGGTTTGTAGAATCCACCAGTGAAAAATCCCATCATGTCCCCAGTGTTGATAACCTGTCGTTCTACTGTTATAACATCGTGGAATTTGGGTGATAGGGCCAGGGCGAGGAGGGGAAGCGGTAGAGATGGCGCACCAACGCGTTGTCAATGTGTCGGACCCAACGCCATTTGCCATCCGGGGAGAGGATTTGCAGACCACCGACGGGCTGGCTCCAGAGGATCGTCAAACTCCCAATGTCTGTGATAACACGCACTGTAGTCTAGTTTTTCCGAGTTGCGAAGACGGCGTACCTGTGTGGCCCTTAAGCCAGACGTTCTTCGACTTTTCCTCTTCTTCCTCTGTGCGCCTGTAACTGACGAGCCGGAATGATGTTTAAATGCAATTAATCGGACGAACACGAGGGATATGGAGACGGACTATTTCATGAATATGACTATATACGCTCAGTTATCGAGCCAGGAAGTTGGGTGTAAGATGAGGGGACATACCCGATGCCGTACCCTGTCCGTCGAAAGTGTGTTTCTCCACCAAGGTTTCTTCAGGCAACTCAAGACTCAGAGCGATGAGTCTAAATTAGTCATGAGCAACTGATCCATTCCAACGCTATGGCCATGATTTACCTGAGGATGGGATGCAGGATATTAAAATAATTGTGGCGGGCAAATGCATCGAGCTCGAGCAAGAAAGGGCGAAGCGCCTGTGGATGAGGGTGTTTGTTGACGTTACGATTCACTGGAACTACGTCAGCCGGCGTCAACGACAGCACGCAGGACGCATTACGCACGCGCGTAGTGCTCAATCTGGTCCCAGACATTGCTCTCTGTGTCCACTTTCTACCTCGGAAGGGTCATGAACTAGAGGGACAGGTTGCGGGAAGAGAGTCTACTTGCCCAATACCCGCGTGCCTTGTACCCGGCATAGTAGCCGAGTTTCTCAGTGTTGGTGATGTAGATCTTCATTTCTTCGGGAGGCACAGCCGAAAACGGCACATTTGCAATATCGAAAATACGATCACGCTGATCCGCGAGGTGAATGACTGATCAGAAGAAGAAGGCGAGATAAAGGATACCTGAGCTTGGGTATAGCCATGGTTGATTGCGTAGACAAAGCCGTTGGTGTGAAGGGCGTCACGAAGCTGTGGTGCAAGCTCGGCACGTCCCTCGGGAGTGTGCGCTTTGGATAGATCGATGATCGCAAGGTCGGTGAAATCCACTAAGAGAATCGGTTGGCAGAACAGGAGGGCGGCAACATTGATGGAAACATACGATCTAACTGTGTCGGGGGTGGTGCAATGTAACAAGGACATTCAGGCAGAGTGGTGCTGGGCATGATGGTGAGGGCGCATGGGGATGTTGTAACGTCGAATCGAGACAAGGCGAGATTTAAGGGATACAGGAAGCTTTCTTGGCGTACCCGTCATGCCTATCACAGCAGATTGCAACAACTAATTTGTCGTCAATGCCTCAGGAACCAGGGAAAGTAAGCAAAATCCAATCTCTACTGTTACAGAAAAACCTGAATGCCACGGGGCACTCCCGGTTCCTCCGAGGCCCATAAACAGTATTCCGACTCGGAGGCAGAATATTTGGAATACCAGGTAGTTCTGGTACCGCGAAATCGGAACGGCCGGAACCGGGATGACTCGGAACATATGCACCAGATCCTGGCACCTGAGACACAGTTGGAAAGGTGCAAGTCTATTCAAAAAACTTAACAAAGAGCTGGGTGTGGGAGAGGACTCGCCCGATGCTTTTTCGACTGTTTCAAGTATGTCCGTAGTAGGCAATATCACAGGTATAGCTGACCCGTGCGGGTCACAGGCATGTGTACACACGGAGATACCCGTACCTGTAATACCCGTACCTGCAGTAGTACTACACGCCCGAAGTACGTTGACGTCCCGCAGGCGTTAAAGTGGGGTTATGTATGTCGGGCTGATAGGCTCAGCATCAGCAATATGACAGGTCCCGCCGAAATGGTAACGACGCGAGACAGGGAGCCAACAAGCGCGACGGCTGGTTGCACCTCTGGGAGTCGCAAACGTGCGCGCGTGGGGGGTCGTGGAATTAGCTGGTGAGAATTGAAACCATGTCTTCGGGAGGATGCGTCGCGTTAGTCGATCAACCAGCCCGAGCGTGACAGCAGCGAAGTTGCCTCAAAGTGAGCGGTTGCGAGATGGCGGAGGACATGGTGAAGGATAGATACCTGGCTTGAACCTAGAAGAGGAAGTTGTACTGGGAGCAGCAACAGGCGTGTGGGACCCCTATCTGAAATGGTAATGACACGATTGCGAGCTTACTGCAGAGTGTGTCTGTAGTCGCAGATTGAGTCCTTGTCACTTGCAATGGGCAGCAGCCTTAAAGGGGAAGCTCCGGCATGCGCAGGGGTCGATTGGTCGACCAATCTCGACCAATCAGGACCCATCGACCTATAATTATTGTCTTTTTCGGCTAAGTTGGCCGCGTGGGAAATCATGAGTCAGAACACGCTCTAACCTTCTCGCTGCCTTTGGGCCTCAACATCTCACCGGTATTCGACACCAATAGTACCATTCGACTCGGAAAAGCCTACAGATTGTGTCCCACACTGACTGGAAGGGGAAAAAAGTGTTTTTGAAAATCTGGAATTTCACAGTGCTGGGATTTCCTTCCAATGTTAGGGGGCTGAGCACTGCCAGCGAAGTGAGCAGTGCAAGGGGGGTAGTAGTGGGGATGGGTGCCAGTATAGGTAATAGGTGTTGACCTGTATTGATCAACACCACCTATTTTGTCCAGAGACTCATTAGACCTCTGGCAGAGATTTTATATGCTTTTTGTAACTAGATTCTGGTTAGAGATAGATTCTTGTGAGAAAAAGGCATCAAAAATGTGCAATATAAAGTGGCATGTGTGCAGAGCTTATACATCACATACAGGCAAAGAGAATGAAACAAACATGCAAACAAGCAGATGTGTCAAGTTGCGTGTGTCACATGATATAAGTGTGAGAATAAATGACATAAAAACGCACAAAACAAAACACATGTCAATTTACAGAATCAAACAGTGAGAATAAACCACATATGAACCACATATCAATATCAATGTGCAAATAGACACTAAGTGTTGTTTTGTGCAGATAGTGGGTGTATAAATACATTGATAACATATCCATTGCAGAAGGCGATCTGGGATAATGGTGATATGATTAAATGAATGCAGTTATTGACACAATATGTGTATATAGAGAAACAATTGTATTGTATGTTGTGATTGACAGAATCTGAAAGGAAAGGGCAGAGATAGCCCAGCTACAGTACATTAGATACAGATAAAATAAGATAAGAAAAAGAAACTCACCTCAGCCGCTGCCCAAGATGGCAGTAAACAACTAAGGTGTATATGAGTAAAGAGAAGTGTATATATATGTTGTGGGCGGAGGTGTACTTGTATTATGTTATTGGCAATGTAAATGGATCCGAAAATGATATGCAATGTATGCCATAAAAGGAAGATATTGTTGGTTGAGAAAAGAGTAAAGAGTTAAAGTCATTCCAAGTGCTCTGAGCATTCCAAGCTCGGAAGAGCACAGGAAAGTTCTGGAACCAGTTCTGGAAGTGGTTCTGAGATGAGAGTCTCAGAACCCTTGGAAGGCGTGGGAAAAAATCCTGGAACACCTTTGGAAAAGGGTTCTGGGATGTGGGACTGGAAGTGTCAGAACTGGAATGGGTCAGGACTTGATTATTAACGAATACTATCACTCCCACTTGAGTATAACCATAGTCCCATAGCTTTGATGAATTTCCAGTGTTGATCTCTAACAAGTGGTTTTGTGAGTATATCGGCCACCATGTCTCCGGTTGGGACATAATGAACAATTGCTTCTCCTTTTCCAACAAAGTCATCTCTGATAAAGTGGTACTTTCGTTGGATATGTTTGGTTTGTGCTCGGAACTGTGGATCACGACATAGAATTATAGCAGCTTGGTTGTCAAAGAATAGTTCCGTTGGACCCTTTTGTGTATGCCCAATTTCATCAAAGAATGTCCATAGCCATGCCAGATGTTGTCCAGCATTGGTAAGTCCAATGTATTCTGACTCAGTGGTGGAGAGTGTAACCATGCTTTGTTGTTTACTAGACCATGAGATGGCTCCACGATTGCTCATGAAGAGAAAACCAGAAGTGGATCAGGAGTTGTTGGGATCCTGAGACCATCCGGCATCAGAATATCCATGGAAGTCCAGGTCCATTGAAATCTCCATTCCATCGAATCTAAGTTCCATGTCTTTTGTGACTTGGATATACCTGAGTACTCGTTTTGCTACTTCCCAGTGTGTCAGTTTGGGTTTGGCACTGAAATGGCTAAGTGTCCCAACTGCATATGTGATATCCAGGCATGTTCCGAGCATGAGGTATATCAGGGACCCTATGACAGTGAGGTAAGAAACCCGACATCCTTCAATGACCATCTCTGGGATGCTACGGTTATCATTTGGGTCAATTGCAGAGAGTTGGGAATTGTGTGCCATAGGAGTCAGTTAGGCGACCAAGCAAGCGAGCGAAGCGAGGGAGTTAGAAAGTACGGGATGGGTGCCAGATAGGTAATAGGCGTTGGGCCGTCCTGGTACCAACACCACCTATTTCGTCCGGAGACTCATCAGACCTC
>JBBPRD010000619.1:0-11371 GCA_038092855.1 Boletus piedmontensis | reverse complement strand
TGTACTGCATACACCACATCAGGGTTAGGTATTGCAATGGTTTTGGAAATCACTGTAATAGTGATTGGTACCCCTACTCCTACCTCTCATAATCCTTTTCCCTCACAGAGTATAATTACAACATTTACAATTGCAAACTCCTTGCCATCATTCATGCTTTGAAAGCCTGGTGCCATTATAGTATCTTCATAGAGCAGCTTACCCTGTTTAGGTCTTTACTGACCATAAGAACCTCATATTTTTCTGTTCCCCTCAGGCACTTAATTGTTGCCAGGCATGTTGGCTCCTGGACCTTGCCAACTTTGACCTTAAACTCATCCATATGGCTAGTAAGATTTTTGCTAGTCCCAATACTGTTGGCGACCCTAATCAAATAATGACTAGGTCGTTACCACCAGAGACTGACTTAGAGACAAGTGTTAATGTAGGGGAATTCCAACAAGAACTTGACTGAAGTTCTTGTGGTGTTTATTCACTACTATATATACTAAGACAGGATGCGCACAGACCAGTAGGCCATGAGAGTGTAATTACAAATGTAGCTAAAGTAAAGATAGTAATTAAATAATTGTGTAGATGGTGTGGCTTCTAAGAAGGTTAGGAATGGAAGAGAAGCACACAGAGATGAACGTGAGAATAAGAACCACCAGGGTCTCAGAGTCAATGGAGATTAAATACATGTGTCTGGAGATCACATAGCAGATCCCAGTGGAGCCATTCTGTAGAGAAGGGCGCACAGCAGCCACATTACTCTATATCAGAATGTCATGTGATCTTACCTCATGATCTGTTAACTTAGGGGTTAATCACATGACAAGTCACATGATCATGAGAAAAGAAAGTAAAAGAAAGGAAAAATAGTATCTGTAACATTACTCCCCTTCTATGGGTTGACTTCCAGGTGACTCCAATGAGGATCTGAAGAAGAGGTAAAGTTTTCGTATGGTTTAAATAAAGATTCAAAGGCCAATTGCACCATGCATAGTTTCTGTGGTGTGTTCAGGTGCGAAGAGTGAAAGTCTGTAATGGCTTCTTTAGCCAACTTCAAATGTCCTGCAGGTTCCCAGGTATGATCTTCATCTGAGTAACCTTTCCAATGGATTAAATATTTGATGTTTCCCCATTTCAAATGGGAGTCAACAATATAGTCGATTTCATATTCCTCATCACCCTCCTCCATTACTACTGCAGGTCCCAGTTTATCTGCCTGTTGGCCCAGTAATCTTTCCTTATATGGTTTAACCCTGGAGACATTAACAATGGGGTGAATAGTCATAGAACGTGGGAGCTTAAGCTCAACCATGTTGGTTCCAATAAGTTTAATGATTTCATATGGACCCAGCCATCATTCCATAAGTTTTGCTGATTGCTGCATCTGCCATAAGTTCAAATGTGCAGTTGACAACCAGACCTTTTGTCCAACTTCATAAATTATGTCAGAGCAGTGCTTATCCACTTGAGCTTTCATTTGTTTTTGTGATTTTTCTAAGTTTTCTTGTGCCTCCTTCAAGACTTGCTCAAAATCCTTGGCAAATGACGTAGCTGCCAGAGCTTTAGTGATTGTGGGTTCAATTCCCATGCGTGGAGCATAAGACCACATGAGAGTAAATGGGGACTTGCCCATTGCCAAATGCATTCTGTTGTTATAATTAAATTGGGCAAGGCTTAGCCATTCACTCCAACGTGTTTGTTTCTCTGTGCAGAAGAGACGTAAAGATTGTTGAAGGTCGCAGTTGACCCTTTCTGTTTGCCCATCCGTTTGAGGGTGGAAAGCGGTTGACATACACAACTCGATTTTCAACATCTTTCCCAGATCTTTCATTGCTTGAGCAGCGAACTGGGGGCCACGATCAGATAAAATAGAGTTTGGAAGACTATGATGCTTCCATATGTGATCTCAGTAAAGCTTGGCTGTTCCAAGGGATGTAATAGTTTTAGTTGTGGGAATAAATACAACTTCTTTCGAGAATTGATCAACGACCACTAGGATCAAGTTGAAACCTTTGGAGATTGGCAGATCTGTGATGAAATCTGTGGAGACATCCTGCCATGGGCCTTCTGGGATAGGGTTTGGTTTTAATAAACCGCCAGGCTGTGTATTGGTCGGTTTCATCCAAGTGCAACATTCGCATCAGGAACAATAATCTTTAATCTGGGTGTGAAGGCTGTCCCAGGAGTAATATTGGGAAACCAGTTCCATGGTTTTGTCTGCTCCACCATGTCCTGCTAAAGTGGGGTTGTGGTAAAGTGAAATAATATCCTGATGGAGGTTATCTTCCTCAGGCACATAGATTTTTCCTTTTATAGTTATAAGGCCGGTTTTGTCCACTGTGTACCTTGTTAAATCGCCTTCTAGGCTGCCACATATTTGGGTGTTCCTGACGTGTTCCAGTATCTTTTCTTCTTCTCCTTTAATGTGGGTAACTTCCATTTGTTGTACACATTCTGGGGGAATGAAGACAACATCTTTATTGTCATTTTCAATGCCAATGGAATGATCTTCTCTTTAGCTGAGAGCGTCAGCTTTTCCCATGGAAGTTCCCAGTTTTCATATCAGGAGGTAATCAAATCTAGATAAATATTGTGCCCATCATGCCTGATGTCTATTCAGGTTCTGGGACTTCATAAAATATTGGAGGTTTGCGTGATCGGTCCAGATCTCAAACTGGAACTTGGTGCCTTCAAGGTGATGTTGCCATTGTTCTAAAGCCGTAATAATGGCCAGCATTTCTTTATCAGCTATAGGATAATTACGTTGTTCTGGTGACATGCTGTGAGAAGAAAAGGCTACTGGATGCCATTTTTCTTCCTTTTCAATAGATAAGACAGCGCCCATTGCATAATCCGAAGCATTGCATTCAACCCTGAACTTGCAGTTATTATCAGGGTAGGCAAGGACGGGAGTTGTGGTGAAACTTTTCTTAAGTGTGTCAAATGCATGTTGTTCTCTTTGTGTCCAGCGCCATGGATAATCCTTCTTTGTCAAATCATTAAGTGGTCTAGCCACTTGTGTGTAGTCCTTGATGAAATGATGATAGAAGTTGGCTAACCCTTGGAAGCTTCTTACTCCCTTAATGTTTGTGGGTGTAGACCATTCTGTAATAGCTTTAATCTTAGAAGGATCCATTTTGATACCTTCAGAGATTACAATCATTCCAAGGAAGTTGACTTCCTTGACCAAAAAGTTACATTTCTCAGGTTTAATAAATAGATTGTTTTCTTTGAGCCTGTGAAGTACTTCCATGACAATTTTATCATGTTCCTCTTGATTGTCCATTTTTGTAAATATGAGGATATTGTCTATATATACCACAACTACTCCCTGCATATTGCTAAAGATGTCATTCATCATGTTTTGGAATGTTATGGGAGAATTACCTAACCCAAAGAACATTACGAGGGGTTTGAAAGATCCGCAATGACAAGTGAAAGTGGCCTTCCATTCATCTCCTTGTTTCATTTGTATATTGTTATAACCCCATCATAAGTCCATCTTTGTGAATAATTTAGCTCCTTTGAGTTGATCTATGAGTTGGGAGATAAGGGAGAGTGGGTAATTATTTTTGATGGTCCACTTGTTTAAATATTGGTAATCCTGTACCATACGCTTTTTGCCATCTTTCTTGGGAATGAAGAATACAGGTGACATTTGAGGGGATTTAGAAGGTCAAGTATAGCCTTTTTGTAATTGTTCATTGATAAAGGCATCTACTTCAAGGCATTTGGTTTCTGAAAGGGGATAGATCTTTCCCTTACGGGGTTGGAATCCTTCCTTCATATCATTCCCATGATCCCAGGCCTTTCTTTCAGGCATTTGTTCTGAGACTTGCTTACTAAAGACTTTTAAATATTTATGGTACTGAGGAGGAACCATTTCTTCCGCTGTTTTCTCTTTTGGTTTAGGAGGTTCAATCTCCTGCTTCTTAATATGGGCATAAATGAAAGGCATGTCATTGAGTTCCTTTTCTTCTAGGGTACAAAGGAACACTGGATGGTTGGATAATAAATAACAGGTATGGGGGCAATGTGTGAGCTTGACAGTGTCTGTCTGCCAATTAATTTCAGGGTTATGCTTTGAGAGCCATGTATAGCCCAAAATGAGAGGATTTTTGCCGAGATTAGTGACTTCAGCTGCAACCTTTTCCCTATGACCATTGTAGTCAATAATTAACTCTGTGGTATAAGTGATATTTCCAGCAGAGTTCTTGGTTCCATCCACATTGAACACAGATATGGACATTGTCAACTTGGTTAAGGGAATTCTTTTTTCTTGTGCCCATACTCAATCTAGGAAGATGCCATTGGCACTGGAGTTGAGAAGAGCCTTTGCTTTGTTCATTGAATACTTGGAGGTCAAAGCAGAGACCTTAATGTCCAAGTTGATCTCTTGGTGTGCGTGTAGAGATCGGATTACAATTCATTCTGGGGTTTCATAGATAGAGGAAGACATAATATGTTACGAACACTACTTTTCTTTCTCTTATTTTCCTTTTTCTCACAATCACATGACATACCATGTGACTACGAACAATAAGATAAGATCATGTGACATCCCAATGGGATCTATGGTACGATCTCCGGACACGTGTATTTAATCTCCGTTAACCCTGAAGACCCTGAGGGTTCTTCTTCCATTTCTTCTCATGTATATATTTAGATATTCCCACGTTCATCTCTGCATGCTTCTCTTCCATTCTAACACTTCTTAGAAGTCACGCTGTCTACACGTTTACTTAATCACTGTTGATACTTTATCTATTAAAGGTAGTTACGTTCACACAGCATGTTGGTCCGTGCACGCTCTGTACCAGTATATAAGTAGTCTCAATAAACACCCCAAGAACTTCAGTCAAGTTCTTGTTGGGATTCCCCTACTCTTTACTTGTCTCTAAGTCAGTATCAGTGGTAATGACCTAGTCTTTATTAGGTTAGGGTTGCCAACATAATATTTTTTTCTTTTTTATAATCAGAATTAAGCACAGGTATACACCTGCTGAGCTGAGAAGTCTCAGACCCCGATTCATTTTCTATAGATAAAGTAGAAGATGTGGGAGAAATTGTCCTATCCTGGGTGTTAAAGAACTCATGTTCCTCTTTACCATATTTAACACTAAGTATGCTAAAAGAATTGTTCATATTAAGGTCCATGGCCATGTGATTACCTGGATTGATCATGTGGCTTTGCCTTTTCCCTTTCATTCCAAATCCAATACATCTGCAAAATAGGCCTTCATGGCCTCAAAGTCATTGCTGTACATTTGGCAAATAGCACATTCTTTCTTCATTGAATCTGATTCTGGCTGACCCATGTTTGCCACATTTCTCTCATCATGGTCAGATCCCAAATCATCATCATCTTCGCCAGTTCAAGTCTGGCAGACCTTGCAACGTTGGCTGCAATTTTGGGAATGCCCTCTCCCAAGGAAGTGACACTTCTTGCATTCCTTCTTTGGCTTTGGACAGTCTTTGGTGAGATGAGGACCTCCATAGTTGAAGCATCGTCCCTTGCATACCTCACCAATGTCCATGGGCTCTCCTTGACCACCGTATGTTCTTGCAGCTCCTTCTTGGAAAGAGCCCGCTTGTCCTTGGTTACACATGTTATTATTCCAGATGCATCCCTGGTTGTTACCTCTTAAGGCGAAGGCCTTGATAAGGTTACCTTGTTCACAGATCATCTTTACGTAGTCCACCATGGTAGTTTATCTTCGATTGTTGAAGAAGATTTGCTCCATGATTTTGTGGCAGATATTCTTTTCTAGAAGGTAGCAACCAAAGGCGTCACCAACTGCTGCTTCTTCATATAGAGCTAACTGTTCCGTGAGGAAGGTTTTGATGTGGTGACTCCCTTGTTCAAAGTGTTGGAGTTGTTGTTGGGCCATATCTTCTCCATTGCCCAATCGGAATCTATCAGTCATCATTTTTCCAATTGCTGACAAATCTGGCCAGCCGTGTCGTGATCCTTTCATTAATGTGTGGAGTTTGACGCGTGCCCACATGGCAGTGCCATTCTTGTCTTGTCCATCTTTAATGCTGAGACAAGTGAGAATGGTGATGGCTTTTTCCTTGTTGGAAGGGAATCCCTCCTTATTGACTATGAGGTAAAGGGACATCTTGGTCCACCAATCCTTGAACTTATTGTAAGATCCATTGTAAAGTCCTGGATCAGGGACAACTTCCACTTTCTTTGTGATTTTAGTTTCAGTGGCAACAACAGGTGCCTCTTTGAGCATTCAAAGCTTGGCTTGGAGGGATACGATGAGGGTTTCGAGCTGGTCAAGGTGGTTGTCATCTTCCATCATAGTTGATTACGGTTTTAGGGGTACAGGATGGTTGGCATAAGATGTGAGAAGGACAAAAAGTGCAGGAGTAACATGGAGAAGGAATTGTCTTGGAGAGGTCCATTGACCAATTTCTTAGAAAATCGTTGTAGGGGTCACTGTTTGCCCAAGGTTGGATTTCAGAGTTGATAAATGTAAGGAGGGTTTCAGTGATTTCAGCCGATCCAGCTTGCATAAAGTTGTGCTAAAAGAAAAACTTGGTTCAGGAGGACAAACTCACTCCACCGAATGAGACGTATAAGACAATAGCCCACTTATCATGTATGAATCAATTGAGCACGCCTCCACAGTGGGGAGAGAAGGTTATCGCTCTATGGATATCACAGGTGTTCCATGAACCTGCCTCGTGTAGCGTCAATGAGGATACAGACCATTAGGCACTCAATGGACAACAGGGGCTAGTGCACTATGCCCAATAGCAACTTTATCCTAATTGACAGTGGATGACCGTATAGATGAATATTTGCTCGGTATTCTACTGACTCTGTTCTGTCCTGAGGGAGACTGGCATAGGAGATGTGGAACGTGGAAAGGTGATGAAGAGTGGTAACAAGGTAATGAGAATAGTCAAGTTCTAATGTTGGTGACCCTAATCAAATAATGACTAGGTTGTTATCACCAGAGACTGACTTAGAGACAAGTGTTAATATAGGGAAATTCCAACAAGAACTTGACTGAAGTTCTTGCGGTGTTTATTCACTACTATATATACTAAGACAGGATGTGCATGGACCAGTAGGCCATGAGAGTGTAATTACAAATGTAGCCAAAGTAAAGATGGTAATTAAATAAACATGTAGATGGTACAGCTTCTAAGAAGGTTAGGAATGGAAGAGAAGCGCACAGAGATGAACATGAGAATAAGAACCACCAGGGTCTCAGGGTTGATGGAGATTAAATGCACGTGTCCGGAGATCATACAGCAGATCCCAGTGGAGCCATTCTGTAGAGAAGGGCGCACAGCAGCCACATTACTCTATGTCAGAACATCATGTGATCTTACCTCATGATCTGTTAACTTAGGGGTTAATCACATGACAAGTCATGTGATTGTGAGAAAAGAAAGTAAAAGAAAGGAAAAATAGTATCCATAACAAATGCCCTCTCCCAATGCCCAGACCTTTTCCCAGATAATGTCTTGGATAATGATAGTGCCACACTGCTCCCCCCTTCTTTGTTCATTAACCACATCAATGTTGCCCTCCACAGCTGTATTTCCCACAGTTCCTCCACTGACTCCCTTGTTCTCAAGACCCTCCAGTCCATTAATAAGGATATCCCTGTCACTCTTTGCTCTCACCTCTCAGATTGGCAGCTTTGTGAGAGTGTTCTCATCTACTGCAACTATATCTACATGCCCTCCACAGACTCCCTTTGCTGTGACATTGTTACTTGCTGCCATGACCATCCCTTTGCTAGTCACCCTGGCTTCCTAAAGACTTGTTAGCTTGTTACTGGGGAATTTTGATGACCAGGGCTTGCCACATTTGTCTATTACTACATTGAAGGCTGCATCACCTGTCAGCAGCACAAAGTCAACACTTACTCTTCTATATCCCCACTTGCTCCCATACCCTCCTCAACCTCTCATCCTTTTCAGTAGCTTTTCTGCAACTTTATCATAGATCTGCTGGTCTCCTCTAGCTTTGATGCCCTTTTGGTTGTGGTTAACCATGGGCTTACTAAGGGGGTAATTTTGTGCCCTACCAAGTCCTCCATCACTGCTGAAAGGGTTGCAACCCTCTTCTTTCACAAAGTCTACCTTCACTTTGGACTCTATAACAAAGTCATCTCCAATTGCAGATCACAATTTGCCTCATCATTTATCAAAGAATTGGGCAAACTGCTCAAATACAACCTTTTCCTTTCCACTGCATACCATCCTCAGTCCAACAGGGAAATCAAATATGTCAATTAGAAGGTGAAAACCTATCTTTACATTTTTTATGGTGATTAACCCACATCGTGGGCTGACTCCATCTCCCACACTGAGTTCATGCACAATCATCACTCTCACTTAGTCACATATTAGTCCCCCTTCTATCTCATAATGGGGTGTAAATCCCATGCCCTACCCTTAGTAATCTCTGATACCCTGATCCCTGCTATCAAAACTTACCTCAAAGCCCTAATCACTGCTTGAGACAAAGTCCTTGTCACTCATGAGCTTGCCTGCCAAGTCATGAGTAGTCATAACAACAAACATTTCACCCTGTTCCAGAAAGGTGACAAGGTGTGGCTAGAAGCCCACAATCTGAAATAATCAATCCCTAATCTGAAGTTCATCCCAAAATGTGAAGGACCCTTTACCATCACCCATGTCTTCTCCCCCCTTACCTATAAACTCCATCTTCCAAAGACTTGGAAGATTCACCCTGTATTCCATGCCTTTCTTTTCTCCCCCTACCATGAGAATACCATTCATGGATGGAACTTCCCAGCTCCACCACCAGATCTTATAGATGGAGAAGAAGAATATGAAATTGAAAAGATTCTATGGCATTGTAAAACCCTGAAAAACTGTTCCTTCCTAATGTGTTGGAAAGGATACACTATCAAGGACAACTCCTGGGTTCTAGAATGCAATTTGAAACATTCACAATCTACTCTAAAAGTTTATAAGCAGTATATTACACTTGACCTGGGTAGGGACAAACATAGACTCAAAAGGTTAAGATGAGGTAACCCAGGAGTTGCCTAGGGTCTAGAATTGAGCACTGGGCTCAATAAAGAGAGCTGTAGAAATATGCAGCAGCAAGGTTAGAGCTAGGGACTCTGTAAGAGGCAAGGCCAAAGATGAATGATGGCCCAGGGACAAGGGACAAGGGCAGTGCTCACTCAACAGGAGAGCAAAGACTCACAGAGAGAAAACAAGAAGTAAGATTCAAGTAAATCTAACTTGAGGGACAAGATAGACTATATGAGAGTTTATATATCTAAAGAAAAAATGAAGCTGACTAATCTGTGGAACATCATAGAATGTAAAAGAAAGATCAGTCAGTGAATGTGCATGGAATGTGGTAGAAAGGTATAGAATAAAGGATAAAAGACCAAGAAATAAATAAGCAGCAGGAGTGTTCAATCATGCAGCTCTATAGATGACAAGAAGGATGCATAGTAAGTGACACCAGTCTAAGGATGGAGAATGAAGACAAGAAAAAGAAATAATTCATAACAAAGTGCCACCCTTCTGTGTTCCCTTCTCATCCCTCTTGACTTCAAACTATTACCACCACCATGCCCTACAGTGACCATTCTTCTGTTTCCTCCCCCATTTGGTAATTGTGATATTGTCTTATTACTTGGAGATGGATGGTAGATTTTTTCTTTGGATAGAGGTTTTAAAAGGGGTAGATAGCACTAGTCAACTTATTAGATGGTATTTCGCTAGTATTCTACTCTTATTTTGATATTAGGTGTTGAAATTAAAATTATTGTAGCTACTACATACAGTATGCATATTCTACTTATTTGGTAATATAAATATATCAGAGGTGAAAAAGTATTAATGGGCAAGGAAAAAGTGGCTGAACTATACAAAACTAGCCGTTGCTCTTCCTGCGTACGTTGCCTGCATCGGCTAATTGCCTCTTTTGGCCATTGCTCATGTGGTTTCAGTCGGCTGTGCAATAATGATGACTAAGTCTGAAAAATAAGAGAAACGCGATTTAGTGGACACGAAAACTCACGCCTCTTGTGCACCATGGCAAACTTGACCAAACAATGGGCCAGGCCTTACATGGGGGAAGTGGACACTTGAGTACATAATAACAGTCATAACCTTGACAAACCCTTATCAAATACAATACAAGGCTGCTACTTCACAAGCTTGAAGTACCTTGAGTGATTGCAACCAAGCCCTTCCCCTGCAGCCCTGTATTGAGCCATTGTATTGAGCATTGAGCATTGTGAGTTATTATTGTTGGGATATATTATAAGCATACAAGTGCACTCTTTCCTGATAAATTCATCAGTCAATTGCACTAATATCTTGCAGAGTCTAATATCTACTGCAACAACTCTTGACATTAAGCCAATATAAAATCATGTATGTGATGCCAGTGGGGTAATTTATGTGTCATATGATACAATATCTAACTTGATGGTTATTATATTATATAGGGCTTCTCCTCCTACATCACCACAGCGTGCACAGCATGCTGCTTGCCAAGCTGAGTGAGAGCAACGTCAAATGGGTTCTCCACCTGGATGTTGCCAGCCATGGCCATCTATTGTCTTACCACCAAATATATCTTTTGCATTGGCAGTAAGTGTCAAACTGTTATGGTGCTATTATGTTATTTATCTGTTAATATAATTATTCTACTATTGTAGAATCATCCACCTGTGCCTGTGGCTCAATATCCAGGATTACCAAGAAATCTAATTGAGCATCATGAAATGGAATGGGCCCAAAGACTTCAACAGCGGCCTTTTCAACCATTTGCTGCTATGCCTCAGGCTTCTTTAATGCCTGCTTTTGAAGCTCGAGATGCAACCTTTAACTCTATGCCAATCATTCAGCCATCCTTTACTGGAAATATGCCACCTTGAAGGGATTATGGTGCTGAGTTAATGCAGTGTTATGCTCAGGATCATGAAGAATGTCATCGCAACCGAAATCAGCGCAGAAGACCTCTAGACAATGCTCATTCAGCTGTATCAGCTGTATCTGTTCCACCAGCAAATCAATCTATTCCATTAGAGAATCAACAATTCCAGCAACATATTCTTAACTTTCAGGAAAATGTTGTAATGGCAAGAAATGTCAACCAAGCTATAGTAGAGCAGGAGCAGGCACGTCACCAAGATATACAGAATATGTTGCTTGCACAGCAGTATGAATGGCAATAAAATCTTCAGCAGGCTGCTATGGAAGCTGTTATGGAGCAGAGAAGACATGAATTGGATTTACAGTGGCAGCAACAGGCTGCTGCAGAGGAAAGAGCTACTCAAGAAAGAAGACAAGAAGAGGGAGAAAATCTTAATAATCTTTATCAAGATTATGGTCCTTGATCAGCAGAGCAACA
>JBBPRD010000618.1:0-11381 GCA_038092855.1 Boletus piedmontensis | reverse complement strand
GGACACGTGTTGAACGAGTTTGTTCGAAGCGCGGCGCTGCCGTACCTGGAGGACGACAACGCAGACGTGCGACGGGCTGGCGCACTGACGTGCTGCAAGATGTTTGTGCGAGATCCGATCTGCTACCAGGCAAGCAGTCACGCAATCGAAATTATCAGCGACGTGCTCGATAAGTTGCTCACTGTCGGCATTGCGGATCCTGGTGGGCACAGTACTCGCTCGAGTTGCGGTTGTTGCTGAGG
The DNA here is from genome assembly GCA_038092855.1 of Boletus piedmontensis. Taxonomy (NCBI): domain Eukaryota; kingdom Fungi; phylum Basidiomycota; class Agaricomycetes; order Boletales; family Boletaceae; genus Boletus; species Boletus piedmontensis. The sequence goes on along the minus strand of JBBPRD010000618.1, from coordinate 11,139 downwards.
TGATCTTTGCAGATCCGACTATCCGACAGACCGTGCTTTCGTCGCTGCATGAGCGCTTTGATAGACACCTCGCACAGGCAGAGAATGTCCGTTCTATTTTCATCTCTCTCAATGATGAGGTCTTCGAGAACCGTGTCACCGCTGTCGGTTTGATCGGCCGTCTCGCGAAGCACAACCCCGCATATGTCATGCCATCCCTCCGCAAGGCCCTCATACAGCTCCTCACCGAGTTGGAGTATTCAACCGTCACGTGTGTAGCTCCTCCATCCCACCTCCCACAACTCACCCCTCCTCAGACGCAACCGCGAGGACTGCACACGTCTGCTCACCTTGCTCGTCAGTGCGACCCAGAGGCTCATCAAACCATATGCCCTCCCTATCCTCCGCGTCCTTATTTCCAAGGCCAACGACAGCAATCCAGCCGTCGCCGCCAACGTCTTGATGTGTCTCGGCGAACTTGCCGCAGTCGGAGGCGAGGACGTAGCCCCTCATATCCCCGAGCTAATGCAGGTCATCATTTCCAGACTGCAAGACCCAGCACACGTCAAGAGAGATGCAGCCTTGCGCACCTTGGGGCAACTCTGTTCAAGCACAGGTTACGTCATCTCTCCCTTGGTTGACTACCCTCAGCTTCTCCCTATTCTCGGAAGAATTTTGAGGACAGAGTCCGGTTCATCTCGCCGCGAGGTCGTCAGGGAGGTCGTCAAAGTTTTGGGCATCCTTGGTGCGCTCGATCCCTACAGACGCAAGGTAGGTTGCACCACTACATCTGTGCTTTGCCTTGAAATCTGCTGGTAGACGAAGCCGGATGAAGATGGAGCAGTCGAAGGGACCCTCCCAGCTGTCAATGCTTCTGCAATCACGAGCACTGGTTCCTTAACAGGTTCCGACGACTACTACCAGACTGTAGTTATCACGTCTCTGTTGACCGTCTTGAGGGATCAGTCTATGAGCAACCATCATCACACCGTCATCGAAGCTGTCATGAATATTTTCAAGACTCAGGGCTTGAAATGTGTCACTTTCTTACCACAGGTAGTCATTGCTAAATGAACAATACAATGTCCGGTTGACATCTCTCCTAGATCATCCCAGCATTTGCTGCCGTTGCACGTACATCCACCGCCCGGCTACAGGAGTTCCACCTGCAGCAACTCGCGATCTTGGTTGGAATCATCAAGCAACACGTCCGAAACTACACGCCCGAGATATTCAGGCTCGTGACCGACCTTTGGGAGAATACTTCTCTTCAGCTTCCCATAGTCTCGCTCGTCGAAGCACTGGGGAAAGCGCTGGATGCCGAGTTTAGACCTTTTCTGCCCACCATCTTACCTCTCCTCCTCAAAGTGTTTGAAGGGGAGCTCACGGAGAAGAGAATGGCCACGCAAATCAAAATATTTGATTCGTTCCTCACTTTCGGTGCCAACATCGAGGAATATCTGCATCTTATCATCCCGATCATCGTCAAAGCTGCGGAGAGGCTGGATGCAACAACTATTCTTCGCAAACGGGCTATTCAGACGGTAGCTCACCTATCCCAACGTGTCAATTTCTCGGACCACGCTTCGCGAATTGTACATCCCCTTGTTCGAGTTCTTGATGGACAGAATAATGAGCTTCGAATGGCGGTTATGGACACACTTTGTGCCATCGTCGTCCAGCTTGGCTCAGATTTCGCCATTTTTGTTCCCATGATCAATAAGGTGCGCCCCTTCAATTGCTCCAATTCAATTCCAGCCAAGTCTCAAATGCTTGCAGTGCTTGTTCCGTAACCGTATACATAACCCGCGGTACGAGAATCTCATCAACAAGCTTTTAAATGGTGAACGCTTGCCTCAAGAATCAGGAATCCCTGATTTATTGGAGAATTCGAGAGTTGCTGAAATATCGGCACCCGCTGAGCCGGCCAAACTGACCGTCAACCAACAACATCTAAAACAAGCTTGGGATGTGTCCTCAGTTTCTACTCGAGAGGATTGGACAGAGTGGATGCATCACCTTTCTGTGGAATTCATGAAAGAGTCGCCCTCCCATGCCCTCAGAGCCTGCATGAGCTTGGTTGAATTCCATCCACCACTTGCGAAAGAGCTTTTCAACGCCGCCTTCATCTCTTGCTGGACTGAGTTGTACGATCAGTATCAAGTAAGTGTACTTGTGATCCGACCACATTCCCGAATCTCAACAATGTTCTTAGGAAGGACTTGTCCGCTCCATCGAAGCTGCGATCACTTCTCCTACCGCACCGTCCGAATTGATACACCGATTACTCAGTCTCGCAGAATTTATGGAACACGAGGAGAAGTCGCTCCCTATAGAACATCGTACCCTTGGGGAATATGCCATGAGGTTCCATGCGTATGCGAAAGCGTTGCATTACAAGGAGCTAGAGTTTTTCACCGAGACGTCACCAAACATTATCGAGGCACTAATTGGCATCAATACCAAGCTTCAGCAACACGACGCAGCCTGGGGTACGCTCGTTATCGCACGAGAGCAATATGACGTCAGCAAGCACGAGGAATGGTACGAGAGGCTTGGAAGATGGCAAGAGGCACTGGCTGCCTATGAGAAAAAGGCGGAAGAGGATCCTGACGCACCTGATATTCAAATTGGACGCATGAAATGTCTACACGCCCTTGGCGAGTGGGACCAGCTCGCGACACAAGTGGAAGAAAATTGGTCAAATGCAAACCACGAAGACTGTAGAGAAATTGCCCCAATGGCCGCCGCCGCCGCATGGTCGTTACACGAGTGGGATTCGATGGACGACTACATCACGAAGATGAGGGCCGATTCGCCTGATCGAGCATTCTACAAGGCTATCTTGTCCGTTCACCAGAACCAATTCCCCAAGGCACTGCGGGAAATAGGAAAAGCTCGAGACTTGCTGGAACCAGAACTGACGTCTTTTGTTGGCGAAGGTTATGGTCGTTCATACAAGTGAGGCATCTTTCACTTCGGTTTCAGCGGTTGACCTGACGTTACCCAGCACTCTGGTCCGCGCGCAGATGTTGTCTGAACTCGAGGAGATCATAATGTACAAGCAATACGCTGACCAATCAGACCGACAACAAGCAATGCGGAAGACATGGATGAAGCGGTGCGTGCCTCAATGTTTGCTTTGAATGTGTCTACTCATACTCTACTAGACTACAAGGTTGCCAGCCTGACGTCGAGACCTGGCAACGTATCTTGCAAGTCAGGGCACTTGTGCTGAACCCCGAGGACGATCCTGTCATGTGGATTAAATTTGCGAACTTGTGTCGAAAATCGGACCGGATGGCATTGGCGGAGAAGACGATCAACTCACTTCTGTCGCCGGAGAGAGTGAGTCACAGTTTTGAAGATAATTGACGTAGTATAATGACTCGAGATATTAGTTACAGCATTTACGGGATGATCAACAACACCTGAAGGCACCTCCAAATGTTGTTTACGCTCAGTTGAAGTATATGTGGGCAAATGGCGCTCATGAAGAAAGTCTGAGTTTCCTTCGCCAGTTTTCTGCAAGCCTTGCAAGGGATCTGCAGATGGAAACCAAGGAGCACTCTCAGCGGCCTGGCGTCACCAAACACAAGCTCGATGAGTTGTCACGCCTGCTTGCGCGGTGTTACTTCAAGCAAGGACAATGGCAAGTCGAGCTAAAGGAAGATTGGGGTGCAGTGAGTATTTTGTGTATGTTTAATATCAAGGTCTCATCTCCTGCAAAGCGAAACGTCAAAGATATTTTGCATTCGTATCTCCTTGCTACACACTACGATCCCAACTGGTACAAGGCATGGCACACGTGGGCTCTTGCAAATTTCGAAGTCATTGGCCACCTAGAGAGTCAGAAGGAAAGTACGGCCACTGATGTGCCAGGCAGCGGTCTGGCTGCTCACATTGTGCAAGCAGTTCAAGGTCATTATCACTGGCGTTGGGGTAAATACGTCACTCACCCCGTACCTTACAGGTTTCTTCCACTCCATAGCTCTGCGCAACGAAAACGCTCTTCAAGACACCCTGCGGCTCCTGACGCTATGGTTCAAGTTTGGTGCTCATGACGATGTCAGCCAAGCGATGGCAAGTGGCTTTTCCGTCGTCGAAGTCGACACATGGCTAGAGGTCATACCGCAAGTGAGCGCTGCATAATCAGTTTCGAAATTCTCCGTTAATCGCACGTATTAAGATTATTGCACGCATCCAAACCCCGAGCATGAACGTCAGACGCAACATCAACAACTTGCTGACCGAAGTTGGCAAGCATCATCCACAAGCACTGATATATCCCCTCACGGTGGCTTCAAAATCCTCCAGTATCGCTCGAAAGACTGCCGCTCTCAGTATCATGGACAGAATGAAGGAACATTCCCCCATCATTGTTGAACAGGTGCGTGTATTCATTTCTGAGGGTGATAAGTTGTTCATGGCACATGATAGGCTCGTGTGGTCAGCCACGAGCTCATCCGTGTAGCTATATTATGGCACGAGATGTGGCACGAAGGTCTCGAAGAAGCTTCGAGGTTGTTCTTCAATGACAAGAATCCAGAAGGCATGATTGCTACACTGGAGCCCCTACACGAATTGTTGGAAGCAGTGAGTACGACGTAGATTGTGTTTTGAGAAGGCCCATTGATTTTCCTTCAGGGTCCGACCACCGCCCGCGAGACATCGTTCGCTCAAGCGTTCGGTAGAGATTTGCATGAAGCTCGCGAAGCCTGCCGCCGTTACCGTGCGTACGGAGAAATGTCAGAGCTGAACAAAGCTTGGGACATCTATTACGGTGTATGGCACTCGAATGCAATTCCCCGATCTGACACTAACTTGGTCGGAAAACTAGGTATTTAGGAAAGTGGAGAAACAGTTGCCTCAACTCACCACACTGGACTTGCAATACGTGTCTCCCCAGCTGCTCAAGGCACGAAATCTGGAGCTTGCCATGCCTGGTATGTTTCCGTAAACATTGATGCTGCATGTTTTTGTATCAGAGGCCTTTGACAGGTACCTATCAAAGTGGCAAACCCGTGATCAAGATTGCAAGCTTCGCCACCAAGTTGACAGTCATTGCGTCGAAACAACGCCCAAGGCGTCTGTCACTCAAGGGTGACGATGGTAAGGACTACCTCTATATTCTGAAAGGTAAGCATCCATCAGTCACTAGCCTACGCACACTCACAGGCGAATGCAGGCCATGAGGATCTACGTCAGGATGAGCGTGTCATGCAACTCTTCAGCCTTGTAAATACCCTGCTTTCGGTGGACACCAACAGCTTCAAGAGACGCTTGCATATCCGGCGATACGCTGTGATACCGTTGGCACCCAACGCTGGTCTAATGGGATGGGTCAAAGACAGTGATACCCTCCACGTGCTCGTTCGCGACTACCGTGATTCTCGCAAGGTCCTGCTCAACATTGAATACCGATTGATGCTCCAGGTATGAGACATCGTGTGTACGATGAGACTTGACGAGTTGACCTCGCATATTTCAGATGGCACCTGATTACGAGAATCTGACACTTCTCCAAAAAGTGGAAGTATTCGAGTACGCTCTGGAAAACACCACGGGGCAGGACCTGTACCGAGTGTTATGGTTGAAGAGCGACAATTCTGAGCATTGGCTAGAACGACGTGCGACGTATACGCGATCCCTTGCGGTCAACAGCATGGTTGGCCATATTCTAGGGCTAGGAGATCGCCACCCTTCCAATCTCCTTCTCGAGAGAAGTACAGGGAAGGTTGTTCACATTGATTTCGGTGACTGTTTCGAGGTTGCCATGCACCGAGAAAAGTTCCCGGAAAAAATACCTTTCCGTCTTACAAGGATGTTGACGCATGCCATGGAGGTAGGTCGTGGACGTTTAATATTTCGAATTATTTAATGTTGGTCCTTAGATCAGTGGGATCGAAGGTAGCTTCCGACACACATGCGAAATCACCATGTCCGTGCTTCGTGCAAACAAGGAATCACTTATGGCGGTGCTCGAAGCCTTTGTTTATGATCCACTCATCAATTGGCGACTGATGCAAGCCGACGTTGACACCAGGAGGCAAGAAGGTAGTGTAAACCGGATTGTCACAACAACATAGCATCTCATAGTTATTTCCTCCCAGACGTTGACACCGATCCCGGGAGGGCCGCTGACCTTGCAAAGGTTGCGGCATACCCCCAAGCCCCAACCCGAAAGCTTCGTGCCGATGAAAACGACATTTTTAATGGTGCTTAGTCCGCTCACTTTTTTTTTTCGCTGATCTTTACTGAGTCATGCCAGACGCCATTGGAGAACCGGGGGCGAGGCAAGAAGTCAGGAACGAGCGGGCTTTACTCGTATATAATCGCGTGCAACACAAGCTCACAGGTGCGTCACTGACGAGCCACAATGCCCCAAACACAACTTATACGGTTTCATAGGGAGAGACTTTAATCCCGATGTTGTACTCACCGTTCCGGCTCAAGTGGACAAACTCATCCTCCAGGCTACTTCATTGGAGAACCTTTGCCAGTGTTTCTCTGGATGGTAAGTTCGTTGATCATTGCCGGCTCATTGACATTTACTTGACCCTCTCTAGGTGCGCATTTTGGTAGAATACGTTTTCTTTTTGATTACTCGGGTGTATCCTTGCATACTTAGTTATTCGCTATACCGCAACCCTGTAACATACATGCTTGTGCACATCAAATACTATAATATATTCACCCACACACGCCTCACAAGCCTGGTGTCTACTGACGTTTGCACCAATTTGGAAAGAGAACCTTTTTGCCGAGCGCTGAGTCTCGGACGTGACTGTCCATGTAACTTTGCATTCTTCCACCCTGTTTCATAACCACCACAACTACTGTATCATATCATCATGCCGCGAGGGGTCCCAAACCCGAAGAAGGATGACTTTGGTATGCGTTACACGTCGATGCATGTACCTCTGGCGTACGTTGGGCATCTTACCGGTGAGATGGGACTGACGAGTATGGTCAGGCCAAATCCCAAGCACATGGGTACATCCTATCTCAAATCAGAATCGCAAACTCTTTGGGCTAGAAACGCTGCTCGAAAACAGAAAACGCCGGCCGAAGACACGCCTACGCCTCCTGACCAAAGGTATGTATTCATTCACGATACAACGTGCCAACATTCTGTGATAAACTCTGAGCAACCAGCACAGACGCGGTTCACAAGTCGTGGTCATTCATCCGGGTTCGAGATACCTCCGTATCGGCAAAGCCTCTGATGTCACACCTATTGCTGTCCCGAACGTCATTGCGAGGAAGTACAAAGGATCTGTTCCAGAACCCGAGTATATAGAAAACATTACACGTCCGCGGAAAGGACGCGACGTACCATCCGCAACTTCTAACGGAGACGAGTATGCGGTCGCATCACCTTCTGACGACCCTGTAAGTGACGCTTGTCCTGGATCCTTGACCAGCGGGCTCAAACCCCGTAGTTCGAAGTCAAATTAGCCTCGATCACGGTTTCACTCCGAGAGCGAATGCGATTCTACAAGCTTCGTGTTACGCCAAAAGCGACGAGCATCGCGTCGACGTTCAACGAACAATTCAAACCAGAAATCATTCCTGAGCAGAATGACCCTTTCCGGGTAGATTGGATCCATGAGCCCTTGTCTGACAATACCTGTTTGGTTGGGGATAAAGTACCTCTTTTCATTGCCATCTCCGCGCGTGCATGGCCTTACTTTTCCTTGATATAGGCCTTGCGGATATCGGACCCTCAGGCTTTGAATTACATTGTCCGATGGCCAATTCATGGTCAGAATTTCAACAACAGAGATTATCCTTCTGTTCAGATGATCCTGGATGATGTCGAGACCATCATCAGCACTGCCCTTGAGGAAAAACTAGACATCAAACGCCATGACTTCAAGGTTGGTAGATGATGGTTATCGAAAACTGAATATTATTTCATGTTCTTTTGCCGTTTTCTACAGAATTACTCTATCATGTTGGTTATTCCGGATTTCTATGACAGGGTTTACGTCCGAGAATTTGTCAACATCCTCCTGGTGTCATTAGGATTCAAGCAAATTTGTGTGCAACAGGTAAAACGTAGTTTCTTATCAGCATCAACATGATCGACTTTCCTAGCGCTGACCTCGCCGTGTTTCTCTCAGGAATCACTCGCGGCAACATATGGAGCTGGGATAAGCAATGCATGTGTTGTTGATATCGGAGCCGTCAAAACAAGCGTAGCTTGTGTTGATGAGGGCCTGGTCATTTCTGATTCGAGGTATACACATCAGTGTTCCCAGCAACTGTTCTGATCGCACTTCAAGGATGTCATTAAACCTGGGCGGCAATGACATAACGGAGCTTCTGTACGTTTTACTTGAAAGAATCAACTTCCCCTATCGAGACATCAATCTGGCCCGTTGGCACGACTGGCTAGTGATGGAAGATCTCAAGTCGCGTTTATGTACATTGGCAGAGGTGTGTCCTTTAATTGATTTTACTGGGCATTTAATAAAGGCGTATTACGGCAGGGCGACGTGGCCTTGAATTTGTACGATTTTGTCGTGCGACGATATGGTCATCACACAAAGAAATATGGTCTTCGCGCCTATGATGAGATTATCTTGGCTCCTATGGTCTGTATGCGCGGTCATACCCCTTCACGTGCTAACCTCCCAGCTCTAGTGTATATTTGAGCCCCGCGTGGTCGAGTTTGACCGAAAGCGCGTGGGTCTTCGACCCGTATCGAGTACCGATGTCACGGAAGAGATTGTTGAGAACCAGGCTGACCATGTTGTGAGTCACGATGTATGCGTCTCGTATGCAGAGCCCTTCATCGTAAGGATTATAGACACAGGCAATGATCATCTCTACTCAACATTTACTTCCCTCCCCTCCGTCTGCCGCAGATGGGTCGACAGCAAAGGTCTCTTCTGCTGTTCCCTCGCAAGGAGGTCAGTGGTTCAATCGTACTCATGAGCTTCAATTTACTGATCAGATGGCTGCAGGGAGTCCAGCGAACCCCCCTGAGAACGATGCAAAAGTCGAACAACAAGAAGCCTCACTGCCTTCCACCGCGGACCCGACGCCCCCGCCGACGACGGCAGAGCCAACCGAGGGCGATGTACCAACGGTCATCGAGGTTGAGCGGGAAGATAAAACGCCTCACACCAACCCTCCGACCCAACCTGTACCGCAAGCGCTGCCTCAGCCTGGTCCTTCTGCTGGCAACTTCCCTGGTGGCCTACCCATCGATGTTTATTTAGAAGCGAGTAAGCTTCCCTTGGATGTAGCTATTTTCAACAGCGCGCGGGCGTGCGGAGGCGATGAGAAAATACGCAAGTATCTTCAAGCGGTTCTAGTTATCGGCGGAGGGGCACATATTCCTGGCGTGGCTCATGCTCTCGAGAGCAGGTAAAGTGATGTTTTTTTCAACCCGACGTTATGCCGTCTGATCACCTGGCTGTGTCAAGGCTGCAAGCCATTGCCACTCCGTTGGTTCCTAACATGGAGAAGGTGCAGATTATACCACCGCCGAAAGATGTAGATCCCAAGGTACTTGCATGGAAAGGTGCTGCCGTCCTCGGTAAAATGGATTCTGTTGGAGATCTGTGGCTTACTTTGGCTGACTGGGTATGTTTCATTCTCTGATGTGTTCACATTACACCTGAGGGATCGCGCCACAGGACGTGTTGGGAATGAGAGGCCTAAAAGAGCGCTGTTTCTACCTCTAGTAGGACCGCCCGCGGGGTTGTCAATAGCTTTGCATGGGGTCCAGTTGGCCCTTCAAATCGATGGCAGCGGTTACGATGGTGTTTTACGATAAAGGCAAAATATATGATGAGTATGGGGAGTGATTCTGACAGCTTGACATGCGAAACGAAGTAGCCCACGCACTGCCTGAGACAACGAGTTGTGCCGGTAACGGTACTATTCGGCTTACCGAATTTACGGAAAGCATCATATCTGGCATAGTTTATGCTCTGATGCAAAGTTTGTAACCCTACACCTCTAGACGATTCTTGATGTGAACGAAATCTGCGGGCTTCAATGTATTCCATTGTGCGGCGATGGACGTCATCTCAATCCTCCCTGCCCTGCCGGCACGGAAAAAAAAAGGAAATGGGTAAGGTGGCGAATCAGCTAAAAACAATGCGACTCCTGAATCCGAGGATGTCACGTACCCCTCTCGTCTAAACCATTCTTGCTTACTATAACCATCCTCATTCCAGTCAGACAGTGGACTGGAAGCGGAAGCCGATGCACTGGCGAGTTCGTGAGAGATGGTATTAATCAATCCCCGAATCGCAGTGTCAGCGGTTCGATTTGGGGTGAATGGGAAACAATGGGTGGATCGGGGTGTGCGCTCTGGGGTTTGAGGTAGAGCACTTCTACACAACGGGCAGTCGACGGCTTCGTGCCAACCTCCGCACCCTTTATGCAGACGGGAGAAAAACCATTTTAAAATGCAGGTGGCACAAAAGGTATGGCCACAATTGTGCGGGGTCAACGCATATGGGCAGGCCCTAATGGATCAACAAAGTGCAGGAGCCGTGAGAGGAACTGGGAAAGGGAGGGGGGGTTAAAACGTACATAATCTCAAAGCATCTGTGCGGCACACGGAGATGTTTCGGTTACGACAGCGGGATTTATGAGGAATGGAACTCACAATGGGCAGGTAAAATAATCTTCCAGATGCTTTAGGTTTGATTGGGCAACGTTGATCTTGTGGTCCTTAACTTCGGCCGCCAGTTCTTGCTTAGCTTGAAGGGCTAAGTCCAGCTGTTCCTGGAGCTCCTTCATCCTCGAGGATCCCCGGTAACACGCTGAGGTCTTTGCGGTTGGACCTGATGACCCCCCGGACATAGCACTTTCGCGGGATCCTGCGGGCTCTGCCCATCGTTTGACCAAGATTTCGATCTGCCCACATTCCCTGCGCGACTTCGAACTGTGGGACTCCCCCTCCACTAGCGCTGGCGCTAACGATCTCTTGCGTTTCCCGATCCCACGGCGCACGCTTAGTTTAGTCGGCCCAGGAAGCAATGCTATAATTGATAGAGTTAAAATATTCAGTATGAATAAGAGGAGCTAGCACTGACTCTGTGACTGAGACAATGACGAGTGTCGCTCCTCGTGGTTGTTCCGCAGTCGCGCAGACCGGCGAAGAGTGTTGTTGGATGCCATGCTTCTGGT
>JBBPRD010000617.1:0-11394 GCA_038092855.1 Boletus piedmontensis | reverse complement strand
AGGGATGGGTGCCCTGTAAGGATCGTCCGTACTTTCATTTCGGTCCTGACTGATGCTCGCCTATGTCCATCCAGGCCTACGCGCGGCGGTAGGTCCCTCGATCATTCTAGTGGACTGTCTTCGGTGCCTTTGTCACCATCTTCCACTTTACAGTCGGTACCCTTTCATTTCGCATCTAAGAATATCCAGCTCAAAACGCTCCCTCCAAGTCGGTCGTTCCTTCAGATGGAACCTCATGAGACATTTACGTACACCTATAATCTCTTTGCAGGCAACGCTCACCTGCAGATCCTCATCTTGTAAGCCTCGTCTTCGTTCATGTCAAACGAGTCACTCACTGCTTTCAGGGTAGAGTCCGAGTCAAGCCGACCGAACCATTACACTTTCTCTTTGTCCATGAAACTCGGCCACGTCGAACGCACGATCTCCAAACCTGTAACCATAAAGCTCTCTCTAGACCCTCGCGGATTAGACTTTGTCGTTTTGTAAATGACTATCTACCTTTTTTAACCCCATCCCACGAACTCGCAACTGATCACACTTCAATAGTGCTTTCCCTCCAAGAGTCAGCCTCCCGACAGGTTCCCTCTTCCATCTTCGAGTCTGGCTACGTACCGCGGGTGTCGATCATCGCATATTTAGCGATAAAGACCTCTGGTTCGGCAGAGACCCCGACTTTAGAGCCATCGCCGATGCCTCCTTTGCTTTTCTCCGAAACGCGACACAAAACGTGTTGATTTACCAAGCCATCGTCGGACGCGCACACGTTAGCTTCATCGTCAGGTCTCGTTCATCTTCCCCTCCTTCCCTCCTCTCAAGCTGACATATCTCCCCCTATGATGTAGATGGAAACCCCTTGAACCCGGGGTTTACGCGCTCTCGCTCGATTACGAAGGGGGTGGCGCGGGTAGAACGCTCTTTGAGAATTACCATCTAAGGCTCTATTGCGATCCCCAAATAGTCTCCTTTCTGATCTAGCAAGTCCTTTTTCTCCCATGCTCTCCCTTTCCATTTACCATCATGTGGCAACCATTATTAAAACTGACCGCACCACTCGGACCGACCAGCTCTATTCCCGTCCCTTCAACTCCCCCTGGCGCAAGCCACCGACTCCGTTTCTGGCTCCGAACACCCCACATGATATCCAAACCCTCATCTTCATCCCCGGGCCGACCACCCTATCCTATCGAATCCAACTCGTCCTACCTCTACCAACGTCTCTGGAAATCAGACGACTTCAAGATCGGCGCACATCTCAACTTTGAATCGTTCGGTAACAAAATGATTCTCGCCACTCGCCAGTCAGACGACCCTCCGACGTTCGATTCGACGCTGATGCCGCTTACGCCGAACCGTCGGAGGGTGTCCCAGCTGGCCCCGAACGTGGGTATCGACGAGACGGGGGAGTTTGTTAACGATCGGTAGTACTTAAGTACCTGGTCGTCGCCGTGCTCGAGACCGTTATACCTCCATTTTGGACTAGGTTGAGGTCCTGGTTGCTTCGCTTGCATGTTCACCCGTTCAGACCCATACAATCTACGTCGCAGAATATTTATAGTTGATGCGTAAGTTACGATACAGGTTTTGTTTTGAGCTATTGGATAGCGTTTATGGGACGAATACGAAACGCTGTAATACAACGATGATATGTCTGTGGATTCAGGCCACTCAAGAGTGGAAATGAATACCAGGGAAACGAAAGAAGCGTTAGAAACGAAACAGGCCATAAACGGAACCGAGTAGATCAAAAAAGAAAAAAAAAAAAGTCTGGACGAAAAAAGAGGGAAGAAACAGGGGCGACAAAGGAGGACGAAAGGGATCCGTGTTTTTCGAATCTCGCCCCCCAGTTATACCGTGTTTGAGTCGCGGTGCGCCATAATCCGTCTAATGCCTCGTTTTCGGGGAAATGCCTGTAGAAAGAATGAATAAATCCAAAGAAAGGAGCAGAGCAACAGCGAAGACTGTGCGCATTGACGAGTTGGTGTATGAGCTAGATATCTCAAAGGTTTCACGATTCCGCAACGAGGCAAGTGGCCAACGATCGATGTGAGGAGCCTCGAGAGTGTGCAGATTCGGAAAACAGGCTTGCGGGGGCCCATGACCAGGACTACGAACGTCGCGCCTTCTATTGAGCCGTAACAGCACCGGTAGTTAAAGCTGGGCCATCACGCAACGGCAGCGGAGGTGTCTTGACTATTCTTTCAGTTGGTGGGGATGCAAGTTCTCGGTCTCTTTGCGGGGCCGGTGCTGAGCTCAGTGACAACCCTGGGATTCCGCTCTCGTCCTCGTCTTTCGGCGCGGCGGTAACTGACATCTCAGACCTGCTGGACAATGCGACGCTGCGGTGTCAGTCTTAACCCAGCGAGGAGAACAGGACACAGACCGTCGCTTCTTGTTGGGCATATCAGGAGAGGTGTGATTAGACTTGCCCGGTCCCTTCACGTCGCACAGTAAGTGGGGATTGACAGAATCAAAAGCCAATGCAAGGAAACGGCCAATATCGAATACGCACCTTGCCTGTTTTGGGCCGTTTCAACGCTTGTCTTGGTTGTCGTTCACCTTCATCAAAGACGTAATCCGGCAAGGCAGAACTATACAAAGACCTTGCATGAAGAACACTCATCCTATGCAACCCCTTATCTTGAAATACCTTTTGATATTCCGAACAAAGATACCCATCTGCGATTCGTCGTACTTTTCCCACATCTTGACTAGTTTTGTAAACTCCGTGGTGGGGTATGATATATCCAGTTTTCTTGGACCAACGGAACCGACTTCAAAGATATCAGAGTGGAGTTCTGATACGCTTGATGGAATCGAAAGCGTACTTGGTTTTGGCTCGACGAGGAGCCCAATGTAGAACATGGTCGAATAAACAGTACTGCCATCCTCGATCCCTTCAATGTCAGTTTTCGTCCGCTTCGCGATTCCATCTGATATCTGCCCTTGTGCCACTTGACACACTTCCTCTCGCGATATACAATGTGATACTTGCTCGAAACCTTTAATAAATGGATGCGCTAGGATCAGAGAATCGACGTATTCAAGCTTCATAACAAGTTGCCGTATTCGTGACTCAACAGTTCCTGCCCTAGGGAGAGTACCCAGACTGTGTGTAAGCTAGATCCCAACTAGATCCCACTTACCATTTAATTTGAAGCTCAGAGTCGCCTGTAGATGCAATAACTTGCAGGTAATATCGATATTTATGGAAGAAGTCGTGCTTTGCAAAAAGTTCGGACCAGCTCGCGGTCCCGACGATGACTCGATCCACAATGTCGGCACCTTGACATCTTCAATCAAACATTCAAAGATAAAAAAACAAGGCCAAAACACCTTTCTTAAACTCTTCAGTCACGATCATTTGCGCAGAGGCTGTAACGTTGTGAGTAGCACACATCGCAGGGTAAGCGGGTGTAATAATAGGCATTCTATGTGACCGATCTGCGGGGTACAACTGCCCAATGTCAATGCACCCTCAAATAGGGGGAAGGCTAGCTGAGGGCGCACTTTTGGATTCCATACTCGGACTTGTAAAGGCCCTTCTTCGATTTGTTTCAAAAGCACGGGCTGCGGCCAGGACCTGTCTCCTCTTATATCATTTGAACCACCGAGTTGGTAATATGGCGTACCATTGATACATGATGATGAAGAACCTACTCACTATCGCTCCAGCGATCGCGTTTGGATATAATTGGCATACTCGAGCAACAAGTATGGCCCAGAAAACATCACCAAAGAACCCATTCACGTTTGAGTAGATGGCTCTTCCTGAGATTCACTGTGAGTAACGTAAACAAGTGTGAGAAAGCACGCACTTTGAGCCCAAAGTTTGATGCACCGTAACGAATCCCGATAAACCTGGACGTTAGGTACCAAACGTAAGATCTCGTCGTTCACCCTCGAACCTAAACTCCACTTAACCCGAATTCAACCTGTCAGGTTGAGAAGATACAACACACCGTTTAGACTCCGCACACATCGTTCGTCCAAGTTCCGCAGTAGATTATCGTCCTTTAATGATAGGTCATCGGGTATGGATGATAACGCCAACCGTGCCATCAAGAAATCCAGAGGAATACCAGAGATCTTTGTTTTCACGATGGGGACATACGCTTCCGGAACACCCTAGAGTGGTTCACTTGGTCAAAGATCAGGTGTACAATTCAACGAGTTCACTCACCGAGACCTCTGTCGCACCCTCCATGTCCCGTAGCATGCCCTCGAACACGTCGAAGAAATCCTCGCGAGATACATGTTTTGGGACCACACACAGGGTGTCGATATCGGAGCCGGGTCCGTGCACACCCAAGCGATATGAACCGAATGTGAAAATCTTGCCACCAGCTGCGCTCGCAGCTGCTTCCGATAGACCTCGTTTCAAAGAAACCTGGTAGACAAATGTTTTGACCAGCGCAGCGACGCGTCCAAGGACTGATTCCCTGCAAAAGGTCAAAACGATCTCAGCATTCTTTATTATGGTTGTAATTGATTCTTCTACGGAAGTAATTGAGTTTTTGGGAAATCTCGATCGTACCTTGTTCGAGCTTCCTCTGCGCTTTCAACGGTGTTCTGATTTCGTAGTTCCTCCATGAGAGTTGCCGTGACCTCCTTCTCTCGTTCAGTGGATTTGGCAGTTGAGATTGGCGCTGTCACACCAAGATGCCTGAATGACGGGCAGTGTTAGCTAGGAATACGATGCAGATGAGAGCTGGTATAGCTGCAGATGTTAGTTACCCTTTCTCAGTTATCATCTTTGTTGCGAGAAATGAGACGAATGGTGAACTTGCAGGGAGTGAATGTGGGTAGTGGTCGAGGTTGATCGATCTTGCTTAGTCAACACCAAACACCTTGAAGACCTCAATTATAAGTCTACGGAAGCCTTACCAACAGGTGGTAGACCAAAACGAAAGACTCGTTAGATAACAATCGATCACTAAAGTTGCCTTGGGCCATCAACCACCAATAACCGCACAAACGACCTAAGTCAAACCAATCCTACTTAGCCCAAAAATATATAAAAAGTCGTACCATGATGCCCAACACACCAGCTCGCTCTGGTCAACCATAGGTGCGACGATCGACGTGCTTTGGACTACCGAGCACTGCCTAATTATAGAACTCGCATCCCGCGAGTTTGTGGGACGACAGCTGATACCTGTATCGGTGTCACGGCCTGGACGTGTCCGGACTCGACCATGGCGACCCCCATGTTGCAGAAAAGATGTTGTACACGAACTATCGTGGGAAGGCCGCTACTGAAGTCGTTGAAGGAATGGGCGACGTTGCCACTAATGGGCCATTGCAGAGGACGCGGCGTCGAATGTGCGCGTCACACTAGGAGAGGGGAAACACCCGTACACAACGCCTACAGTAGTGAGGGCTCACGTCAAACCCACTACTACCATCCACCACGCGCAAAGAGAGTCCAACCGAGAATTTTGCAGGACTAGCAGCCCACACCCGTGGGAATGGGGATATGAAAAAAGTTACATAAGCTATACGGTTTAGGGCACAGTATGTGGCGCAACAAGTATGATCATAACAGCTGCTACATTCGCCTCTTACATCAAGGGGATCATGGCCAGCGGCCACTTATAGTAGGCGATGGTATGTCCGAGGTGCACGGGTAACTCTGTCATGACAATTCCCTCAGTGAGATCTGGCTCAAACTCGGCCCTCCGTGTTCCCTTCCTGCCAAAAACACTTGGTGGAATGATCAACCCCCATATCGGAAGAAAGGCGACGATTCGACCTCCTGCATCACCACCGTTCCAAACTTATCAGTACTTAATGAGCGTTGAGCAGCTGCTTAAATCCGACACGCTTCGAAACAGCTTGTCAGACGTTCCTGCTAGTTGGTTCATCTTTTCTCATTGTCCCCACAATGTATGAGAGGCTGTGGACGTGGTTCCGGAAAACAGAGAGTGACGAGGCGACCTTGGACCGCGGTAACGGTGAGAAGCAACCCATTCAGGAAGCCGGGCCGGTTGTCGAAGTCGGTCCCGGTGGGCTCTCTCTGGAGGAAGGTCTGTCGGTTCGCTCTTTTTTCGTCTTGGTCCAATCATTGTTTTTGCGTAGGCACTGCGGGAGGGCTTGGTCGTCATCTTGGTGTCGTCTCATGCGTCCTTCTTATCGTCGGACGGATCATCGGTACTGGCATCTTCTCGACGCCATCCTCGATCCTGAGTGGGGTGGGCTCTGTCGGGGCGTCCCTCATGCTATGGGTGCTCGGTTTCATCCTCTCTTTTTGTGGCTTGTTTATCTGGCTTGAGTTTGGGACCATGTATCCCCGAAGTGGCGGCGAAAAGGTGTACTTGGAGGCCGTCTATCAAAAACCAAAATACCTTCCTACGGTGATATTTGCTGCGAATGCAATTCTACTTGGATTCACTGCGAGCGGGTGTATTGTAAGTGCCAGCTTGGATATGATTGTGTAGCTGATGACCTTGACCTTTGGTAGGTCTTTGCGAGCAAGTGAACCGCTTTGATTGAATTTTTCTGCGTCATGCGTGTTCTAACGTTGCTCTAGCATCCTCGTTTCGGCGGGAAAGGTCGCAACAAATTGGTCTGAACGTGGCATAGCTCTTGGAGGTGCGTCTTAAACTCCCATCGGACATGGGTATCGGTCAAACATCATATTTAGTGATCGTTTTTGTCACCCTTCTCCACGGTCTTACGCCACGCACTGGCATATACCTCATGAATGTGCGATTTAGCCATACTTTTGGTCTCTGCATACTCTCTAACGACAGTGTCTCAGTTGCTGACGATCTTCAAGATCGTTATTCTTGTCTTTATCGTGATAGCAGGCTGGGTAGTGGTATCAGGCAAGACCCGCATCACCAATCCCTCAGCCAACTTTGTCAGTGCGTTCGCTGGTAGTTCTCACAGCAGTGGTGATGTGAGTGTTTTCTACCTTACATCGATAGGCGTGGTGCTAACGACGATGCGCAGTATGCGACAGCGACGTTCAAAGTCCTCAATGCATACAACGGCTGGTCAAATGTCAACTACGTGCTCAACAATGTCCGAGATCCGGTGCGGACACTCAAGATTGCTGGACCTCTCGGACTGGGTATCTGTGCTGCTCTCTATCTCCTTGCCAATATCGCGTATTTTAGCGCGGCAACCAAGGTACGTCGACCATGTCCATTCTTCATGCGTGGTTTATCCACTGCTGAGGTGATTGATACAATTGTTGCTGGTGATAGGCCCAAATCGACACTTCCGGGGTGACTGTGGCTGCGTTGTTTTTCCAGAATGTGTTCGGAACGGCGGCGGAGCGTGCGTTAAGTGTCTTTGTTGCTCTCAGGTGTGTTGAGTGTTCCTGTGTTTCCGTCTCGTTTCCCGACTGCATCGACTCTGCTTGCTAACCGTGCCGATGGTTGAATTCAACGATGTAGCGCGCTAGGGGTGAGTGTTGTTATGTATGATGTTGAGCATCCTGTACTAATGTTGCCTTAGAATGTCATTACCGTTGTATGCAATGTCCGCTTTAGTTGTTCTCGTTGACGCTTATGAACACGGATAGACGTTTGCTGCTGCCCGCGTTAACCAGGGTGAGTATACATGTCATCCCATGCCATCCTCGAAGTTGATTACGGCACGTGACTTCACTGCCAACAGAGCTCGCCAAGGAGGGTATTCCTCTTCCGTTCGGTAACGGATTCTGGGCGTCAAATTGGCCCACAGGAAAGTCACCCTTACCTGGGCTCATCATCCATTTTATCCCTTCGGTGAATGCGGTCTTGATTATCCGTGAGGGATATGCTGACCGAACTGACTGCGAGTGTAGGTTATCGTGATTCTTGCGCCACCCATGAAAATTGTGTATCCCTTTATATTAGACGTCGAAGGATACCCTCAGCAGATTATCAACTTCTTCATTGTCGTCGTACGTCCCCCATACTTCCTTTAACTCTCTTTTCCTGTATGGCTACCCTTGCGTAGGGTCTCTTTTGGATGCGTTGGAGCAGGCCGGATATACCCAGGCCATTTAAGGGTCGGTAGATTGTGCGCTGCGAGAACCTAGCCCTAATGCACGTTTCCTTAGTCTGGTGGCCTCTAGCAGTGTTCTACCTCGCCGCAGCCGTGTTCCGTGAGTGTCGTTTCTCCAATGGGTCCCCTATCACCGGAGTTATGTGCAATATCTGGCAGTCATCATCGCACCATTCATCCCTCCAGCCAATGGCGTCGGGGACACATCTCCTCTACCATATTACCTGTGCGTCACATTCCTTGCTCGCTCCCGGGACGTTAGACGCTGAGCCACGGATTGATGATGCTGTGGCAAATGACAGGTACTGCCTCGTTGGCATTGGCATTATGTTGATCGGGGTCGGATATTGGGCTGGATGGCGTATTCTGTTACCACACGTATTCGGGTACGAGCTCGTACCGCGCAAAGAGGTACTCGAAGACGGCACGTTCGTGACCTTGGTACGTGCTTCCGGACTTCCGCTCACGAAGAACCGGAATGAATCTAATCTCATCGGCCGTTTCAAGTTTTCGCGCAGGAAAATTCAATGAATACCCGGAATGATGGCCGTCCTGCCGTTAATTGATCGTTATTCATGAACCGTTGATCCTTTTACTTTCATAAATGTACGGGCTATATATGCACAGTTTCCAGTGCGATTAGTCTAGGATAGCCCTACATGGGATGTGTTCTCTCGCGCTCGTGCCAGTCGAAGTGGGAGGGGACAGGAAATATAACATTGTCGCCCACTGCCAATGGAAGCTGTACGTAATGTCCAACTTGACCGCGGGATTAGAACCCACTGATATCTAGATATCAAACATGCTGTGGATCCCTCCCCAGTAATTCCGGCCTCATGACTCTGACACGCAAGCTCATGGCACCCTGCAGTTCACAGCCCGCAGCTCAGAAGGCCTCCGCACAACATCGAGAGACGGCGAGCGAGGTCAAGTCGTTACATAAACAGTGTGCTAATGCGCAAGAGTCAGCAAAACGACTCGAGTCGGAGAAAGCTGGATGGTCTTGGGCCCGAGTTCAATTAAAGCGTCGTCTCCTCCAAGAACGCTATCATCCAGATGCAGTCAATGCGGGGATGGGCCGATCTAGTAGCAGTGCGTTCAAAGACCGCCTGTCTCCCGTCATCCAACCTCATGCTCTGCTCCACTTCGGGCCTATCCATCGGGCCTGCCGCCAACAAGTTGATCACTAGGCTGTCCTAAGTGATCCTGCTCTACTCGGTTGTTCCGCATATTGCCGATGGGCCTAGAGATACAGACGTCCGGGCTTGGCAGAAACGATCTGTCAAGCGTTGCAACGTCACGAGTCACTGTTGAAACGTTGGAAGCACATGGTGAATTCGCCCCAGTTACTCACACCATTGATACAAGACTCTGGATTTCACTGTAGGAAAATCGACCCACTGTGAGGGATTTTACCTAGACCCTACCATTGGGTGTGGTGTTGGTGGAGGAGAATGACCCTCCTGCCGGCCCCGAGGTCATGATGGAGGAAGAATTAATTGATGCATGTGACAATTCGAGCCACGAGAAGGAAACTCATGGTCCCCCTGGCACTGGTACGAGTAGTGTGTCGGATCCATAAATCCTGCTCAACGGAGGGAGGTCTGGGAGGGTCAGGTATGTGACTGGAACAAGCTGGAATAACAAAAGCACTATGTCGAGAGGTCCTATTGAGGACACCCCCGTGTTGGATGAAGTAGCTGATTCGGAGATTGGCCCCCCTCGAGGTAGTTTTGCCATGACCCGCTAGTGCCTGATCACCTAGGGCCATTACAACCGTCCCAGATGCACTGCAGACGAACTCGAAATGTTTCTGCCCCCACCAGCACTACTAGATCTGGCACTATGGGAACGAAGGCATTGAGATGCGATCGCACTTCAGTGAAACGATCTCGCGAGGATTAGGCCGACGGCCAGACCGACCCTCAACCAACGCCAGCTAGTGATCCTCAAACGGCCGATAGGGACACGGGACGGATCCCAGCTTTGACCATGTGCCGACGGAACGCGATCACGCTCACAGTATTAGTGTTTTGGCACGAAGGTGGACACAGAGTCGCTCATCGTGACTGGATTCCCTTCGGAGCAATGAAAAACAAAGCGCAACAGAGGTTCTAGTAGTGGTCGTGCCGCTTCTACCACTCGCGGTCAAGGACCAATGACCTTGCACTCACTGCTCCGACTCTGGGCGCCTCGTGTCCTATCAATCAGAAGTTAGTGCGGTGGAAAGGTCGCAAACGCACAACGTGGTCGTGAAAAAATCCCTCACTTTTTGTCACCTTGACTGTTACTTGTTCCGTCTTCTCACGAAGAATAAGATTTGTGTTTAGTCAAACGACTCTCGCTCCGCCGATGAAGTTTTGAAACGAATCTGATGACAACACATGTGGAACCCGAGTCGCAGCGCAAGTGGGAAAACCGTGGCGAACTTCGCTCAAGAATCGGGAGACTCGAAAATGAATGCGAGAGAGAGAGAGAGAAACAGATAAATGTGAGTAGAGAAGATGGCTTGCTCTTATCTCTGTTATGTATGTACCCAAGTGAAACAGTTATGTAGCCGATATTGCCAAGCCGAGGGCCTCGGGTACGGGTGAAATGATGAGCATCAACACCAAGCGCTGCTATTATTAGAATTAACTTATACCCGAATATAATCTGGTTGCGACATGAAAATTCCACCTAGCCGGGAGACATGTATACTCGATGTTGAGGAATTCGATGGCCGATCATTCACATTCGATGTTCTACAGTGTAGCATGTGCGTCGGCTCGGCTCGGCGTCACCAGCTGGACGCTGCTTAGCCTTATGTTTGGCTGGCGTCCATGGTCTTCCTGGCTCTACGTACAGCTGTTGATAATCTTTAATGTTCCCTTTTGTTGCCAAGTACCTGTAGAAGCCCGCTGGGCCCACTCTTTGAGCGAGATATTAAGTTGGCAGGCACTATCCAATGATAAAATTAATGAGAATAGATTCAGAAATCTTCGCAAATCGTTTGCTCTCACTCGCCGAGTTTCATGGTCCCCGCAATGATATGTGTATTCTCTAGTCATGAAATGCGGATGAAATACGGACGTGGGTACATACTTGGAACAAGGATGGTCTACAATATAGAAGTAGCACACACTCTAGAAAATATACTGTGACTGCACTCATGCATGTCCGCGACACGACGTGGGTGTTGTACCGGCGTCAGCGTGCAAATGTGTAGATCAAGCAGACACGAATTGTTCTAGCTCTCCTGCCGAATGTAGCTTGCATGGGAATGTCGAGGTTGTCTAGGGTAGGACCTAGCCGGCGACGACCGCCTCATAGCCCATCTCCGCACGTACCACGTTATAGCTGCTATCAATAGTACAGCCACGATGGCGCCAACGATAATCCCTGCCGTCGTCC
>JBBPRD010000616.1:0-11401 GCA_038092855.1 Boletus piedmontensis | reverse complement strand
AGATCATTATCTACATGGAACAACAACGTCCCAACCTTCCTCGCCGCATTCGGATTCTCAGGACCAGGCAACAGCCTCAACTTCGTCTCGGGGCGGAATATCAATAAATGAGTCGACCCCCCAAAGTGGAACGACCCGATCTCGTCGCCCTTCTTCACCCGATCCCCTTCCCTGACCTTTATCTTGGTCGTCGAAACTTCTCCGAGACCCACACCGACGAAACACATCAACCCAATGTGCGAGTTGTCCGACTCGATAAAGATGAGTGCGCGCGTAGACATGGCAGTGACAAAGGCCTGCGAACGGGAGATGACATCTGGGTCCGGATCGTCGTCCAGACGCGCAGCGTAGTACGTGCCGGGGATAACGCACGTCTTAACGACACGTCCATCGACGGGACTGTGCCAACGGTGATAATCCAGAGAGCTCAGGATCCCTTGGAAGATGGTCCCACCGACGAGCTGGGACGCGAGTGGGTCGAAGTTGAGAATATGATTCAGGGAATACGGCATTTCCTTGAGCCAGAACTGGTCCGTGGCTCGTACGTTGGTGGCAACCCGGTATGTGATCGCCTCGCAGGCGGTGTTAATGAACTCGGGGTGGTCCGGCGCAAAGGTGGGGCGGACACCATTTCTGAAACGTCTGCCAAAGAAGTCATCCCAGGACTTGAAGCCCATGTGGGGCTGGTCTGGATTGCATACCCACGCCTGCGCAAAAGGCGTGCCAAGGCGGTCGTCCTGTACTTGTAGTGCATCGGGACTGAACCAGCCACGCTCTGCGGAGATCAAGACGTTGCGTGACGCTGGAGACACGAGGAACTTGGTCCACTCGTCGAAGATTTTGTGGAGAATCGCATTCACTTTGGGATTAGTGAATGCGTGGTAGCCGGCCGGAGTGTTGCAGAAAGGAGCAAGGACGCCGTACATCGGAACGCCACTTATGAGAGGGCTAGTGTAGCTGTAGGTCGGTGCCATAGTGATGGTCCTATCGAGAACAGCGAGGAGCTGCATGTAGCTCGTGACCTAACCCCGACGATATGCAACGTCAGTGGAATACAACCAAAGATTGCCACACGAACTACTTACCGAGAGTTGGTTAGAGTCCGGGTTAGGACGAACCTGATCGAACATCTCGTAGAAGTCTCTCAATATCTCGGCATCCTCCTCGATTACTCTCTTGAATTCGAGAATGACGGAAGAAAGTTGCTTCTCGTCAATGTCACCTTTTCGCGTGCAGACACCCTTTTTGATGAGCTGAGCGAGCAATTTGCTTTGGTACATGCGAATGACGCCCCTGGGGTCTTTGGGAAGCCAGCGGGCGATGGTACTCGGATAGTCGACCTTAGAAGGCATAGTGATCTAGCTGGGAATGCAAACGGTCATCCAGAGGTGGGGTTAATGGGAACGGCCAACTCACAACAGAAATAGAGACCGATGCTAGGGAAACGGAGGGCGAACACTGGGACCCATTATATACCTGAATACCGTGATAAGTTGCCACTACCAATTTCCAAACAACTATTATTATCTAAAATTTAAAAATGAGCGGGAAGGACGATGCGGCCAACCCTTACGAATCTTAGGGTCACCCTATCGCGTATACCTTCTCGACCATTTATCATGGAGTTTCGCGTGCTGTCGCCTATGTTTTGCTGTGCAAGATTCAAATTAGCGATCTAGTCGGCACTGTTGGATCCCTAATTATACCTGGGAGACCTAGGTTCTGAAGTTTCTATTTTTTCTCCAGACAAGGTATAAAAATTTTACACGTACTTTCCATGTGGCTCGCTGACCTGCCCCACGATGATCGGCACCGTTGTTCTGCAGACGATACGAGACGGGACTGCCCGGGTATCCTCTACGTCTGCAGGCGCATTTGCGACGTGGAGACGGATTAACTCTGTACACAACTCAAGCGTATCAGCTACATTGGGTTTTGCTCCCGAAAGTACCACAGTAACCCATGGCCCGTGTTTCCTGGCCCCGGTGACCGATATCACCGGGAAAGCACAGCGCGGAATCCTCAGCCATCCATGTGATGCTCATCTGGCGGCTAGCAAGTGTGACAGAGAAGACATCATACGCTGCATGGATGTGTGACTGAAATACCTCAGTCCACGGATGCACTCATAATCAGGGTTCCTACCATCACTTACGCTTCTTACGCAGTACGAGAAGTGGAGAGATTGTACGGCATGTTTGGTGATGTCGAATAGGTAGGACTGGGCACTATAAGGGATTAGAGGTTTCGAAGCATGATTCGGACAAGGTGGAAGTCGGCGAGTGTGGACGCCGATGTGGCGTAATAGAGGTTCCCGTGTTTCATTCCGTAGTTGATGTCGAAACCTTGCACGAGTAACGGTTTGATCGCGGCCTTCGTCACCTTGTGTTGAACGGAATGGTGAGGCCCAATCAATGACAATATTGTTTGGTGTATGTCACCACGCGGCACAGAATTGCGGAAGATCCCGACGGTCATGGAATTCACAGACCGTTGCCCGAAAAAGCCTCACTGAGAGAACAACTTATAGGATGGTATGTATACGCAGCTCAACAGTCCAACATATTACTACTGTATGGCACTTTAATTATCTCAGTAGGATCCGCCGAAATATTGACCAGGTCAAATAATTGGTTGCGGGCGGGGCGCGCTATATGAATCTAATCATGGTATTCAGGACGGCGGAGGGCAACTTTATCGCGTTCTTGATCCATCCGTTAATTTGTAGGGCTCTTGTAACATTGGTTTATCGTTTCCGCAGCTCCCGCTCTGCGATGAGCGGTATTGCCTCATTTGCCCGGCCGTTCAAGTTCCTTTCTACCCGGGCCCATCCCTGCAGATTTCTCCACAAGGAGCTCCCATCCATTGCTGCCATCACTGTTCCGATCCCGTCGTGGCTGCTTCCATTCAGCACTCCACAACCACACGATTCACGAGCCGCGTCGACTCAGTCCAGCACAACTGGGTCCGTCTCGACTTCAATCAAACCACGAAATGCGTCAGTTTGTGTGCCGGAGGTGAGTTAGCATCATCAAATGGGTTGATCGTATCAGCCGTTGGAGTTATCAACCAAGTCAGGGTGAGAATGTCCTGACTAGATATGCGATTGAAGTTGAAACGGGCCCACTTGTGCTGGACTGAGTCGACACCACTGGTGGGTCGTGTGGATTGTGAAGTGCTGAGTGGTGGCGACCACGACGTGATCAGAGCAGTGATAGCAGCAATGGACGGAAGCTACTTACTTGCGGAAGAACCCGCAGGGATGGGCCCGGGTAGAAAGGAACTCGATCGGCTGGGAAAATGAGGTAACACCGCTCATTATAGGGTGGGAGTTGTGGGACGAGTGGTTCTTGGTCTTCTGGCATCTGATTAAATTCATTTCGTGCCGCGGCTGCAGGGGTGATGTTTCTGTGCACTAAGTTGGGTGTAGATAGGGTCTTCGACGTGGAAATCCGGCAATCCTCGGGAGGGAGCCATCCCAGTCTCACCTTGCACTAGCCCTGGGTGAAGGGTTTCTTGAATGATTGTTCGGTCGTAGGCTTGCATAGAGTCGTGATACTGATGGAGATTGATTCTCCGGGGATATGCAAGGCGCGCTAACCCCACGGCCCTGCTAGAGACAACGGAGCATGAGGAGCCTAACGATGCTGGGTGATCCACCGTTAGACTATCAAAGATAAATTTATCTCAGACACTTACTTCCTAGTTGTTTCACTCCTATGCGAGCGCTACGTAAGGACCCCGAGGCGTGATCGCGTTCTGAACAGTCAAGTTCCTCTGGCGTGTGAGTACATCTCATTTCGCGCATCATCCCCGTTGTTCGCGGATATTGAAGGACCAATGGCTTCCTCAACCCTTGATAAAATGCAACTTGAATGTCCCCGTGATAGTTTCATTACCTCATCGACTCTGATTTCGATAGGTCCTCGAACTCGTCGGGTGCGTCAACCACCATATAATTGGTCGCTCGTGCGGGCCCATCCCATCCCGCGATGCCGGAGGTCCGTTGGGGTCGGCTATCACTGATCTGCTGCGCGTGGTCAGGTCGAAAATGAAGAATGCCGATCACTCTTTGAAATCCATACAGTTGTGGACAGGCAAACTCGACAAATTTAGAGCTTGATTTTTTCCTTGTTATCACAAAGTTCAAAGAGTCTAAAAGATGTGTAGATAGTGTATTTAGGGTCTAATGGTAAGATCTGCACGAGCGAAATTTCGTGCAGCGGTTCCCTACGTATCGGGAGATTCTGGCACCACATCAAAAACTACGAACAACACACCGAATGCTCCCTTTGCCACGCCCCGATTGAGGACCTCAACCACATCCTAACCATCTGCCCCAGCCCAGAACGTACCACGATCTGGCGCACCTCCCAACAAGCCTGGCCCGCCTTCCTCCCAACTCGGGAACCTCCAACCCTCAGACAAATCCTTGGCTGTGGCTCCATCGCCCCCCTGGATAACACCCACCCAAGACTTAGAACACAGGAGCAAGCGCATGCCAGACTACGCCGCATCCTCATATCCGAATCCACTCATCTAATATGGGCCCTCATGTAGAAGTACACTCAGTACTGGATAGAGTCAGTGACTGAGGTGTAGAGTCGCGTCGAGACGAAGATTATCTACGCAATTATGTAATACGGATCTAACCGAGTCCATTTGTACCGTAGTGTGTACGAATACAACAAAATGATGCTGCAATAATAACTAACCTTGTCTGATTCTCAAGAGTCTTTGGTTTCCACAGATGGGGACTTAATGGAAGTGGCTGTTCAGTTTCTCAATGACATAGGCCTTGTACAAGAAACATTGGACTTGGACTTGGAGGACTGGAAAGATGAATTTGAGAAGAAAGAACAAGCTGGGGTCAAGATATGGAGTTGGAAGGATCTGTGAGAGCAAATTAAAGAGAATCTCACAATGGGAGGCAAAACTTTACCACTTTCTCAGATTAATCAACTCCTATTGCTTTGGAATTTCACAACTCTTCATCTGAAAGGACTTGGTTGGATAGAGGCAAGCCTTGAAATTGCATGGCAATGGCATGAAAAACAAGGTGTGCATTTCACATGGAAGATCAGGGCCCTTACGTGTCATTACCAGGTGTTTGAGCAACTCCCTATTGAAAAATGAGGTGGTTATGCCAATGCTTGCAGCCCACTAAAAGATGAAACACTCCAACTCACTGCTTGTTGGTGGCTCACTGCCCAGAAAGTAGGTGAAGTGACTCCATGTTGGTTCCAGAACACTCTCAATAATATGATCCTTCCATCATTGAACATCACACTTGCATGGCCACTCTGTAAATGCACTGCATGATGGTGGTTGCTTAAATTGGGTTGGCAGCACACCAGGCTGAAAAAGGGGGTCTACATGGATGGACATGAACATGAGGATGTGAAGAAATATTGCCAAGAGACTTTCCTACCAACAATGGCTGCATATGAATCTCACATGGTCCACTTTGAAGGTCCCAAGCTCCTTTGGGTTGAGCCAAACCTTGCATCTGGAGAAAAAAAGATTATTGTGAATTTTCATGATGAATGCTGTTTTCATGCCAATGACTTCAAGACACATGCATAGTAAGTGGTAAACCTCTTCCTGGATGTCATGCTCAATTATTTTAGTTTTCAACCTAGCCAGCAAATTCTTCAGAAAAAAGAAAAAGATTGGATAATCCATATTTCTGGATTCATTAATGCCAAAAGTGGTCATTTGGTTCTCTGTGATGATAAAAACAACATTATTAAAGAAGCAAGAGAAATCATATACCCTGGTGCTAATGGGGACTCTTGGTGGGACATGGAGCAGCTATTGAAACAAGTCAAGCAGGCAATTTGCATTTTTGAAGCTGCACATCCTGATTGTGTTTCACTTTTCATCTTTGACCAATCTCTGGCTCATGCATCTTTATCACCAGATGTCTTAAAGGCATTTGAAATGAACAAGTCCAATGGTGGTAAACAGCACAAGCAATGTGATACCATCATTCCCCACTCCAATCCAACCATTGAGCATTGTGGTAAAGTTCAGAAAATGACATTGCTTGATGGTCAACCTAAGGGTCTGCAACAAGTGCTTGAAGAACATGGTTTCAATGTGAAGAATCTGTGAGAAAAATGTAGCCCAGTATGCCCATGGGAAAATTCAAATTGCTGTATAGCCCATCTCCTGAGCAAGAAAGATGACTTTATCAACCAGTTATCAATGCTTGAAACTCTCAATACAAATGCTGGTCACAAATGTATTTTTCTTCCAAAATTCCATTGTGAACTGAATCCAATTGAGATGGTATGTATTTCATTTTCAGTCCAAACTTTAGTGCTTTATTATGCTACAGTATTTGGGTTGGTGCAAATACCACTACTGGGAGGTCCACAAGCAAACATTCAATGATGCAAAGCAGTGTGCAAAGGAGCAGCTTGATACTTGCCCAACAGAGGTCATTTATTACTTCATCAATCACTCATGGTGATTTATGTATGGCTGCCTATAGGATGGGTCTTACTAGAAAAGCAGCTGAGTGGGCAGTTAAGAAACAAAAACAACATTGCCAGGTTTCACAGCATGCCATGATGTCAATTGAGGTGGTTCTCAATGGCATGGCATAGCCATAACTATCTTATACATAGACATTTAATCCAGTTAAAAATTTGGCCAGTCCAAAACTACATGGGAAAATTATGGGAACATGCTAAATCAACATATTCTTGCCCATTGAGTCCAGATCTGGCATCAGATTGTGGCCAAAAAATTATTTGTGGCCAGTATCAAAGTTGTCAAGTTTGTCTATCAACAACTGTAGCAGCTGTATACTTTTCACTGAGCACAAGAATTCCCTGCCAGAGTGGTGCTCATATAGCAAGTATTTCACAGCAGAAACATACATATAGTGACTTAAAAAACCCTTTCCATACTAACCCAAAATGTGGTGCACTTTGTGTACCACCAAACAGCATGGGAATTACACTTAGCTTTGGTGGAGTTATAAATAGTACATACTCTCAGCTACAATATTGCCCCCTAGGTTATGTGATTTGGTCCACATGCCAGAGAGATATGATCAATTCAAAACAGCAATACCATGGAAAGGGTTTTTTCACTTTTGAAATCACAAGGGTATTTGGATATTATCAGTACTTGGTATAGCCTCTTTTTGCTCTAAGCACTGCCTGAACCCTTCTAGGCATGCTTTTAATCAATTTCTGACACTCCTCAACTGGTATCCTATCCCACTCCACTTGAACCCTTTCCCATAATTCATGAATTCCATTGGGGGGGTTTTCATGCTCTGCAAGCCTCCTCTTGAGACAACCCCAGAGGTATTCAATAGGGTTTAGGTCAGGAGACTGTGCAGGCCAAACCATAGTGCTAAATTCTTGCTCCTCTAGCCAGTTCTTGACCTTCCTGCAGGTATGCTTGGGGTCATTGTCCTGCTGAAAGATAATATTAGGAGGATTGAGACCATAATACTCCAGGGTTTGCTGGAGCTCATCATTCAAAATCTGAAGGTAGAGGTTCCCATCCATTCTACCATCAATCTTGGTAGCAAATCCAATGCCCTCCCAAGTCATACAGTCCCACATCATCAGAGAACCTCCTCCAAACTTGAGGGTTTCATCCACCAACCTATCACTAAGCCCCTCACCTGCCCTTTTCCATGCCCATTTGCACCCATCTGATCCTAGGTGATTGATTTTAGTCTCATTAGACCATATTACCCTCTTCCAGTCCTCTAGAGTCCAATCCTTGTGGGCATAGGCAAAGTCCAAACAAGCTGTGCAATGCCTAGAAGAGAGAAGGGGGCGTTTGGACTTCACCACAGCTTTCATACCAGCTTTCTTCAAGTGAAGGCAAACAGTATTGGCAGAGAGGGGTTGGTTGGTGATTGTGGCAAGGGCTTTGGTCACTTGGATAGCATTTCCAGCTTTGCCAGAGGTAATAAGATGTTGGGCATGTCAAATATTGGTAGGGAAAAGCTTGGAAGGATGATTCCCAACAGCTTTGGGAAGGGCAGAACACTCTTTGGAGCAAAGTTTGGATATAGCAGAAGGGCTAACACCAGTTTGCTTGGCAATAGCTTTACCAAAGCAGCCAGCATCAAGCAATGAAAGGATAGAGCTTTGTTAAGCAAGAGAGAGGGATCTGACCATGATGGTGGTTGAGAATCAAGAAGTGTGTGAACTTTTTTAAACTCAGACATACTATTTACATGTATATCTTCATTTGTACTAACAAACAAAGGCAAATATTCAATGATTTGACTAAGATCCTAGTTATCAATTCAAAGTGAAAAGACTCTTTCCATGGCATTGCTGTTTTGAATTGATCATATCTCTCTGGCATGTGGACCAAATCACATGACCTAGGGGGCGATATTGTAGCTGAGAGTATGTACTATTTATAACTCCACCAAAGCTAAGCATAATTCCCATGCTGTTTGGTGGTGTGCTTTGCACACCACATTCTGGGTTAGTATGGAAAGGGTTTTTGGAGTCACTGTACTTGGAGACCTCTCCTGCCATACCAAGAGCTACTCTAGTGGTGTGTACTCTTCACCAAGACTTGAGCCACTCCTCTTTCCCTCATGTCTTTGGTTTAGGCAATACAGTTAGCTCCTAAAAGGTTATGAGCCCCACTTGACCAGTGGAGTCTGTTGACCTGTAGCAAAATGATTGCATGCAAGATCAGAAGTATATTACCCAAAAGCCTCTTAAAATTAACCCCTTCCCACCATCCAAGTCTTTCATTATTCTAGGGCTAGATGACCCTTGATATGACCTATCATCCCTCCAAGTTTCATAATATTCCTCCCAGAGTCCAAAGAGATATGAATATTTTTTTCTCTAAACCCAACCTCTACTACTATTAAGTATATAGCACAAAAAGTGCACAAAGACTAGCTTAGCAGTACCATTCAAGAAATTCCTAGACTCAATTAGGAAAATGCATAGCTAGCTTGATTCAGCTTGACCCAGTTTGGCTCAGTTTTGACTCAGCTTGGCTCAGCAAGGTCCAGAAGTCCTGGAATGTTCTAGAATGTTCAAGCTTGCATGACTCAGTATGGCTTGGCATTACTAAGCAGCCTTTGATTGGCTAGCCAAGCCTTTGTAAATATCTATAAAAGAAGAGCCTTTCAGGCCACTAAAAAGCAGGAAGCAAGAAGCAACCTCAGAGGAAGTACCCTTATAAATTGAGCCTTTCTCACCCACTTGGAGTACCTTACTCAGGCAATCCACAGAGGACCTTGAGCAGGACACCAGGCATAGTTTAGCACTGCTAGATTAGTTGTTAGGAGCAAAAGACTTGTATCCAAGAGTGAACAAGTGAAATAGGACACCTTTTGGGAGAAAACCCTAATTAGGGCAACAAAAGGGAATAGATCCCCAACAATTGAAACTACCAGTACTACATTGATCCTGCTATACAGCTGACTACCCACCTTAGGGGATAAGTGATAGTATAGCTCAGAAAGCCTTGAAATATACTCTTCTTAGTATTGCTAATAAAGATTGAGTTTACATAACCTCTCTAAGTGAACTAAGTGTAGTGTGATTAGTATCCAGTTGTTCTGGAACATCTTGACATATCACCAGATTAGTGCCACAAAGCTACTAACCACTTTTTAGGAACTTCACCCATTAAATCCAAATAAATTGTGATAAATAGGGGAATATTCCAACCACCATACATAAGCATAAACAAGACCAAATAAAGCCAAACAACTGGTTTAAATTGGCAATTTACTGAAATCCAAGTAGTT
Organism: Boletus piedmontensis; assembly: GCA_038092855.1. Lineage (NCBI taxonomy): Eukaryota > Fungi > Basidiomycota > Agaricomycetes > Boletales > Boletaceae > Boletus > Boletus piedmontensis. Next base: position 1,635 of record JBBPRD010000616.1, on the reverse strand, counting down.
ACACTTGAGACTACTACACATCTAGCAACTCTATAGTGTTGACTAGTATTTTACTAGTGTATTATCACTACTGTTCTACCCTTACTAACCAGATTACCCTATCTTAGCTCAACACCACCCCAATTCATAAAAATCAGTTGAGAATTGGCGAACAACCCATATACCTCATTACACTAAGTTGTTATCCAAGTGACCCTAGTAGACCTAGTGATCATATTTGTCTAGGGCTAAATACCTAGCTTATAGCGCGTGATCTGTGGAAGATAAAGCAGCAGTCTTGGGAACTACCTATTCTAGTTCTAGTTACTTTAACCTACAAAGAAGACAACAGCAACACTATCCTAAGAGGTTTGGTTTTCTGGACCCAGATATGGTGATTGTTACAACTTGTCCCTACATCAGGGGGAACTACTCTTTTTCCTTGCCTTGTACTGATTACTATGCACTTTCCTTTGATACTCATGCAACCATGCATTCAAACATAACCATGGCATTGTTATTTCCTTGCTCTTATCTTTTATTCTGACCCTTTACCTTAGTCTTTACCCTTTGCCCATTCATTCTACATGATTCCATTGCATTCAACATGTGTTCACTGACTAAGCCTTCCTTTGCATTCCATGCCATTCTATAGCTTAGTTAGCTTCATTTCTTCTTACATATATAAACCTCATGTCATCTAACTTGTACCCTAAGTTAGACCTACTTGAATCTTACTTTCTCTCTTCCATTGTCTCTGCAAGTCCCTGTTCTACTCTAGAGTGAACACTCACCTACCATCACTGGTCACCAGCCAGGATAGTAGGGCTCCTTGTCCTTCTCTGCAACCCCATTCATTGCCCCCTATCACTGTCCTTATTAAAGATCTCATCAATTCATGAGACATCCTCTGATAACTCCTTTTCATTGTGGTACCAACCACTCTTTGTTGTAACCTCTTGGCTGGTGACCCTCCTTGTTGCAACCATCCTTTGTCTCACCACCACTCAGACTCTAAGGTCTCAGTAGGCAATCCTCCATTGCAGCCATCACTGCTTTCCAACCCTTGGCCCTATTGGGCATACCTTCTATCATAGCCATCACTACTCCCAACCCTGGGCCCTGTTGGGCATCTCTTCCATTGCAGCTATTGCTGCTCCTTAACCCTTGGCCCTATTGGGTGCCCCTTCCATTGCAGTTTGCCACTGCTCCCCAACCCTTGGCCCAGTCATGTGTCCCTCCTGTTGCAGTTGTCACAGCTACTCCATGACTTTTGGGCCTCTTAGGCACCTATCCATTGTAGCCATTGCTACTCAATAACTCTAGACCTCACATGAAGTCCTTCTATTAGTTAGACTTCCCCTAGCTTTTCAAGTCTATGCTTGGTCTTACCTGGGTCAAGCACAACAGTGATCCATAGCATTCACCTTATTCCAACATTTTCACTGGGACAGACAAGTAAATTGCTGGAGGGCCACTCAATTGCATAACAAGAGATGGAAGGAGAGAATGATTGGCAATCATTTGAAGTCAATATGTGAGTACATAACTCAATAACTCATGGTTAACTAAAACTACTTTACTACTAGATTTGTCAATCACAACATGTTTATGCATTACCAGGGAGGTGGCATCAGACACACTATAACCCACCAT
>JBBPRD010000615.1:0-11403 GCA_038092855.1 Boletus piedmontensis | reverse complement strand
TTGAATGGTATGTTTGTTGATGTAGCAGTAGTCTTGACAAGGATGAAGCTTTCCATTATTCTTTTTAACAAAGAAGAAGGGAGAGACTTGAGAAGAGTGAGAGGGGTGGATCTTCCCAGAGGCCATGTTTTTGTCTAGAAAGTCTTTGGTGGCCTTGCATTCTTTGGGATTGAGTGGGTATATATTTCCAATCTTTGGGGTAAAGGAGTTGTCCAGGATAATTTCATGGTCATATGGATGGGAAAATAGTATATAATGAGTGGCTTCTTTTGAGAAAACTGAGGTAAACTCTTGGTATTCAGGGGAAAGGATATCCTTGGGTTTAGCTTTCTCTGCTATGGCTGCAAATTCAGTGGCCATGATAAGCTTGGCAATATAGAAAGAACCAAGGGAGCTGGAGTGACTCCTATAATGGGTAATACAGTAGATATATTGATTATTAAGGGCATGTTAGAGGAATTTATCCTCATTTTTGTGTTTTAGGTAACAATGGAGATATTGGTGTATAACAGAATCAATATTGTAATGATAGGGAGGTCAAAGAGAAGTGGGTTTGCATTAATGGTTGTTATGCTTGCTTAGGTTACTAATGTGAGTGAGGTAGAGGTCACAAGAACCATCAGTGGACTATTTAATGGACAAGGTTTTTATGGGCCAGTCAATGGTGGGGTTGGCCTTTTTCAGCCATGGAAGGCTGAGAATGATATTCTTCTCTCCACTGCTAAGGACATAGAGGGTAACACAGTGCCAGAGCTCCTAGACTGGGATGAATAGCTTGCAGGAATGGGTGACTTTTCCATTGGCATTTTGTAATGAGTCAGTGTTCCATGCAAAGAAAGGTTTTTTCTAGCTTAACAAGGGATAGATGACAAGTCTTGGTAAAATCTCAATTGATACAACAGATTTCTGCTCTACTGGCTACAAGGGCAGTAGTGTCAATGGCTTTCATGGTGTGCAAAGATATAATCAACTGGACAGGAATTTGCATAGATTTCTTGGTAGGTCATACAGTTACAGCATTGATATCTAGGGAAGGGGAGACTTATATCAAAGAAGTTCCCCAGTTCAAAAATCCAAGGACAAGATATCCTTTTCATCATTATCATCCTCTACTTTTTTTAACTCCAGCAGGTCATTCTTCTTCTTGATCTGGTGAACACACTTATCTGTGGGCTTTTTGAAAGAGAAGGAGAAGTGTGGGCATGTGGTACTGAGGTGCCCTGGATTATGGCAATAGAAGCATAGCTTCTTTTTAATATCTTGCTTATGTTTCTCTAGAGTAAGTTTGAAAACATGAATGGCATCTATGTCCTTGGCATTGGGATCTTGAGGGATTTTCTTGGGTTTTGCAGTGGTAGTGAAGTTATGGTAGAAGATGAATCCTTGTTTCTCAATCTCTGCAGCACATTCCCATTGGGTTTGGAAGTAGCCCATTTTATTATACCATTGAGTCATGGAGGTAAGTTTGGTATCCATGGTGATAATGCATTTCATGAGCCATGTGGGGATGCCAGTGGAATAATATCTAATAAGGATGCTGGGATCAGAGATTTTGGACAGGGCTACCTTGTTCTTAAACTCCAGGATATAGGTATCAATGGTTAACTTCTTTTATCTGGGCTTCTTCTCACAAATGTTGGCTGTGGAGAGCTAGGCAATGGCATTGCTAATAATGTTGGTCTTTTTGAATACCTTTCAAAGTAAACAATAAAGTCAGCAAGGATTCTAAGACTAACAGTGGCACCAGAGAGGGCTTTGATTTGGAAGGTGGTTGCCCAACCAATGGTGACTTCTTTGATCATATAAGAGAGAGTAAAGACAATTCTCTTGATGTTATCATGATAGACATCTTGGTTTACATGGAGATGCAGATAGACTGAATTGATCCAGTTGGTGACTATTTTGGCAGAGCCATCAAAATGTTCTGGGACAGTGATGTGGAGTTCTGTGGATTTGATCAATAACATGCTAGCTATAGTGGAAAAGGCAAAACAAGGGAATGGGTACATAAGGGAAAGAAGGTGATGGTGATGATGGCAGATATGGGAAGAGAAGTGGTTGTATATTGACAAGAGGGAGTAAGGGTGGAGTAGGGACTCAAGGGAGGTGTAGGGTTTGGGATAAGCCATGCGATAGGTCAGCTATTGTGTCTGGTTCTTGGAACTCAGGGTTAAGGGTGACAGTAATGTTATGCTCAGGTTCTAGAGTGATATCCTCTTGGTCTGAGACAGAGGGTTCAGATTTTTCTGGGTTTTCAGCTCCTTGGTAGGCTTGGCACCAAGAGATAGATGATAAGAGTACTATGGTGAAGAACTATAACAACAATAGCCTTTAAACAAAGTTAGCCCTTTTATTATACTTGGCCCAGGTAGGGATGAATATAGACTTGAAAGGTAATCAGGTCCTAGAGACACCTAGGGTCAAGGGTTTCAAGAAGAGCAAAGTGCTCAATGAGAGATGCTGCAAAGAATAGACAGCAATGAAGAGAGGAGCTTGGTAGCTTAATAGAGGAATGTGGTCGAAGGGAGGTGATAACCTAGAGATAAAGTAACAAGGACAGTGCTTACTCAAGAGAAGTGCAGAGACTCACAGAGGATGGAAGAATAGAAGTTGGATTTGAGTAGGTCTAACTTAGGGTACAAGGTAAACAACACTAGGCTTATATATGTGAAGTGAAATAAATCCTGACTAAGCTATGGAATGCAATGGAATATAGGAGTGTCATATCCCAAATTATTGCTAAGTCCAACTCTGGTACTCCAGCACCATCACCATCCCCTACTCATGAACTCTGGAATGTTCTAGAAGAGAATGCTACCCAGAGGCTTGGAGTTCCCTCAGACCTTCTTGTACTTAGTACCTTTCTTTATTTTAGTTACATTCCCTCTTGTTCTCTATATGTACTAGACTTATCCCTCAGACTTTGCTGGTCCTATGCTTTGCTTAGGAGTATAGCACTAGCTTCCCTTTTACTAGATACATTTTACTTATGAATTCCAATTACTAAACCAACTCCAACTCCATATATAAACCCTGTCTCTAATCTCCTGTATTCTCTCAGTTTAAATATCATCTTAGTTCCTCCTCTCCTCTGATCAAGTCTCTCATCTTACCTCTGATCTATCTCCAAACCTTTGCTCTGAAATAAGGGCATTGGAACCATTTGCAAGGGCACAACATATATGTTGAAGCCAAGCCCTATCCCTTCTGTCCTCTCTCAACTCCAGAGTTCCTGGAGCTATATCCAGAGAAGATCTGGACTTAACAGAGAAGGCTTAGTCAGTGGGTATGCATGGAACATGGTAAAACTTCATGGAATAAAAGAAAAGATAAAGAATAATGGTACTGCAGGAGTATTTGAACATGTAGTCACATAGATAACAAGGGAATGCATGGGTAAGTAGTGATACACAAAGCAAGAAAGAAAAAAACAGGTTGTAATAGTTATAATAACTTAACCTTATTATTCACTAAGGAGTTGTAGTGTGGAGTTGATATATTTATAGTATCACTTATCCCCTAGGGTGGATAGTAAAGTCACCAAGTGGTGGTACTGAGAGTATCCTTTGTTGAGAATCTGTTCTCTTTTATTGCCCTGTTTAGCTCTTGTACTCCAGTTCTCTGTCTACTTTGATCAGAGATGGTGGACTTTGCACATAATTGGGTATTGTGTTAGTGATTGCAGGTTCTAGCTGTGAAATGTGGAAGACAGGGTACAGTGACTCCAAAAACCATTCCAATATTTTGTAGTTTTTGAGTGTATGTTAAATAGCAGTTGTAGGCATGGGAATTCCGCTTAGTGTTAGTGAGAACATGTGATGTACAAACCCCTGGCTACCTGCTGACCTAATACCCACATGATCTGGCTCAGGGGTCACTGAGATACATCCATTTTAAAACAGAGACACCATTGGAACAGTTTTAGAGCTTTTGAAATAAATAGGGTATTTGGTATATATTAGTACTTAGTGTATCCTCCTTTGGCTTTGAGCACTGCCTGAATCCTTCTAGGCATGCTCTCAATCAACTTTTGAAACTCCTCAACTGATATCTTCTCCCAATCCTCCTGAATCCTATCCCACAACTCATGAATCCCACTAGAGGGCTTTTCATGAGCTACAAGCCTCCTTTTCAGATAACCCCATAGATGCTCAATAGGGTTTAGGTCAGGAGACTGTGCAGGCCACACCATAGTCCTAAAATCCTGCTCCTCTAGCCATCCCTTCACCTTTCTACAGGTGTGCTTGGGATCATTGTCCTGCTGAAAGATGATGTCAGGAGGATTAAGACTATAATACTGCAGAGTATTCAGCAGCTCATCCTTCAAAATCTGAAGGTAAAGGTCTCCATCCATCCTACCATCCATCTTGGCAGCATAGCCAATACCATGCCAAGTCATACACCCCCACTGTTGGCAACCCTAACCCAATAAAGACTAGGTTGTTATCACCAGATACTGACTTAGAGACAAGTGAAGAGTAGGGGAATCCCAACAAGAACTTGACTGAAGTTCTTGGGGTATTCATTGACACTACTTATATACTAGTACATGATGTGCATGGACCAACATGCCATGTGAGTATAACTACCTCTAATAGATAAAGTATCAACGATAATTAAGTAAACATGTATATGGTGCAGCTTCTAAGAAGATCAAGAATGGAAGAGAAGCACACAGAGATGAACATGGGAATATATGAATATATATGTGGGAAGAAGAACCCTCAGGGTCTTCAGGGTTGATAGAGATTGAATACACATGTCTGGAGATTGCACAGCAGATCTCAACAGGGCCATTCTGTAGAGAAGGGTGCACAGCAGCCACATTACTCTGAGTCAGAATGTCATGTGATCCATAACTTGTAGTCTGTTAGGTATTGTCGTTATCACATGACTTGTCATGTGATCATGGAAAATAAAATGAAAAGTATGTATTGTAATACCCACATTATCACAGAACCACCTCCAAACTTGACAGTTCCCTCTACCAACCTATTACTGAGCCCCTCACCTACCTTTTTCCACACCCATTTGCGTCCATCTGACCCTAGATGATTGATTTTGGTTTCATCAGACCATACTACCCTCTTTCAATCATCCATAGTCCAATCTTTATGGGCATAGGCAAATCCAAATGGGCCTTGCAATGTCTAGCAGAAAGAAGAGGGCATTTGGACTTGACTACAGCCTTCATACCAGACTTTTTCAAGTGAAGGCAGACTGTGTTGGCAGATAGAGGCTGGTTGATGATATTGGAAAGTGTTTTGGTCACCTGAACAGCAGTCTCAGCTTTGCCAGAGGTGATAAGATACTGAGCATGATAAATATCTGTAGGGGAAAGCTTGGATGGATGACCTCCAGAAGACTTTTGAAGGTTGGAACACTCCTTGGAATGAAGTCTGGAGATGGTGGCAATGCCTACACCAGTGCTGGATGCAATAGAATGAATAGAATGGCCAGAATCAAGCTAAGAGAGGATAGTGCTCTTTTGAGTAGCAGAAAGAGATCTCATGATGATAGTGGTTGAGAGCAAAGAAGTGTGAGACTTATTTCAAGCTCAGACATTATGTTTATATGTGTGTCTTTGTTTGTAGCACCAAATAAAAACAACTATCCCTTTGTTTTACTGAAATTTTATCAATCATGTCAAAAGCTCTAAAACTATTCCAATGGTGTCCCTGTTTTAAAATGGATGTATCTCAGTAACCCCTGAGCCAAATCACGTGGGTATTAGGTCAGCAGGTAGCCAGGGGTTTGTACATCACATGTTCTCACCAATACTAAGCGGAATTCCCATGTCTACAACCGCTATTTTACATACACTCCAAAGCTACAAAACATTGGAACAGTTTTTGGAGTCACTGTAGCAGGTAAAATGTTCATTGTTCATATATAGCATTCTGCAAACCCATAGTGGGTAGATGTGCATCCCACTCTGTCTCTAATCAGAAATGGAGATAATATACTGATATCTTCATGATGTAATAAATCCCTCAAATTCCCACATTGCAGATTTGCAGACCAAGTGAAAGCTCAAACATTATATTAACCAAAGTACACAACTGTTAAGTTCTGGTCAACTCCAGATATCTCCAGAGGTATTCCAGAGGTGATGGGTACAATGGGTACAATGGAAAGGTTGGGCTTTGGCTTCAATGTATGTGTTGTGCCCTTGCCTAAGTCCCTTAGCCCTTTTTTATGGAGCAAAGAGGTTCAGAGTAGTTTAGAGTTTTGTCTGAGTAGGACACAGAGGAGTTGGTAAACTAAATCAATATTTGAACTGAAGTACAAGTTTCTAATACAAGGGTTTATATACAAGGTCCAAAGTGGATTAGTAATGGAGTAAGTAATCCAGAAGATAGAAGACAGAGATGTTATGGATGTGAGAATGATAAGCTGTACTTCATAGAATTGGTATGTACTATAACTAAGATGGGGCTAGTGTACATAGCTTTGAAGTTAGTACATATGGAGAGTGAGAATATTTACGACAAGTCAAGTCTGAGAGGTGGAAGTGTGTTCTCTACTGAGAACTCCCTGGAGTTGGTCAAATGGAGGCCAGAGGTTCAGACTTGGGACTTGGTGGAGTTGTGGATATAACAACAACAGAGAAACAGCAATGGATCATGCTATCCATGAAATATATAGAATAGATGTGCAGAGACTGCAAAGTAATATTGAGAATGATTGGAATGATTGGATAGAAGCAGCCACAAGTAGTGGAGTTGAGGGTTGGATAGATGATCCATTTCTAAGAGAGAATGTTCTGATTTCAATTTCCATTTGCTATGGATAGAATGAGGAGATATACAGAATAGAAGAAGCCCAAGTTAAGGAAGCAATATACTAGCAGAGCCTGCATAACTACAAGTATATGCAGTCAATAACATTCACAATGGCAATACATATTGAGTCAGTTAATAGTGTTATGCATGGTAGGCTAACATGGTGAAATGAAGTATAGTTTGATAGCAGTGATGCAATGGGGTCCCATATCAAATAAGGACATATTGCTTGAATATGGCAAACACATCTACAGTATGACTTAGATGATATTCAGGAATGGGAGCAGCTTGACCTCATGGCATTGCCATTAGGGAATGAAGAAGGTTATGAAAGTAATTATCTGGCCAGCTATTGAGCAAAAGATGGTCAAATGCACTATTGTTAGAAGAGCATAAAAGTCACTTGATAATATTCAAGCCTGGTGTAAAATATTTCTATTGATAATCATATTGAACAAGTTACTGAATGAATCATTTTATGGATTCTTCCCAAAATGTTGGAGTAAATGACATATAGACAAGCCTAAACCCTACCAGGACAAAAACAAGAATATTATGAATGAATGGGAGTGTGACATCCATAAGTGGGAAGACAATGATGACAAAGGTCTAGGTTCCATTCACCTTAAGTTCAAGTCACATCTCAAAGCTCGCTTCATAAATCCTTACCCAATACCATATCCCAAAAATTCCTAATTCTCAACTCTAAGCCTCTGGATGAATACTCAACCAACTCCAGGGTATTCTTAATGAGAACACAACTCTATTCACTCAGACTTGTCAACATCTTCTTTTACTCTTCTCCATTCCTGACTTGTATATCCATATTGTTGGTCTTGTTTCAGTTTAGTTCCCAATGCTATGTCTCACTTAGGAGCACAGCTCCAGCTCCTACATCCCCAGACCCTCTATTCTGTTACTTATACCTTACTCATGGTATTACTGATCTTATCATCATATCAATTTGTTGCAAATTTCTCATTTTGCTGGCACTCTAATCCTGAGGACTATGTTGTCATGGCCAACCCCATAACACCTTACATAGCTTCTATTGCTTTGATAGAGAGAGTTTGAGAAGTTTTGTCCTAATACAGTGACTTAAAAAAGTATCCCAATGTTTGGCTATTTTAAAAAGACTTGACATTTGCAGGAGAACCAAAAGGCATTAGCTCTAACCCTTGCTGGGTCATTAGTAGCCCTAACCCCTGCCCTGAAGATGAGCCCTTAGTCATGTGATTTTGTTGTCATGGCACTGAGATATAACCATACTAAAGTGAAATGTCATTGGGACACTTTGTTGAGTAACATTTTCTATTCTACAATTTTAGTGCTTTGTATGTCCTCCCTTTGCCTTTATAACTACCTCTAGTCTTCTAGGCATACTCTCTATCAATCCTTGACACTCCTCAATCTCTATCTTGCCCCACTCCACTTCAATTTTCTCCCAAAGCTCCCATACTCCTTTTGGTGGTATTGTATAGCTATTGAGCTTCTTTTTGAGGATTTGCCAAAGATATTCATGTGCTGGCCAGTCAAGAACCTTGATCCTTGAGATGCCAGCCACTCCTTGGCTCTTTTAGAGGTGTGCTTGGGGTCATTATCTTGTTGAAAGATAATGCTCTCCATAGGAATTCTAGAATTTTCCATGGTAGGAAGCAGATGATCCTCCAAAATGGAGACATACTGCTCAGCATTCAACCTCTGCAAGAATCCCCACTCCATTCCAACTCATGCATCCCAAAACCATCAAGGAACCTTCTCCAAACTTTACTGTTCCCTGGACTTTCTTGTCTTGTAAAGGCTTTCCTGCCATCCATCTGACCCAATCCTGTTGATCTTGGTTTCATCTGACCAAATGACCCTAGTCCAGTCCTCCACAGTCCAGTGTTGGTGCTTGAGAGCAAAGGCTAGCCTATGTTGCCTATACTTCACAGACAAGAGTGGCTTCTTTTTCTTGACTGTAGCCTTGAGAGATGCAGGCTTGAGAACATTCCTAACAGTTTGAGCAGAGACAGGAGAGGAGAGGGCAGAATTGATTAGATGGGTGGCCTGGACAGCATTTTCAACTTTGCCAGAGGTGATACTAGAGACAATTCTCCTTTTATTAGCAGAAGAAAGTTTGCAAGGACATTCTAATTTGACGTTTTCCTTGCCTGGGTGGATCTCTTTGATGGCCCTGGCCACAGTAGACTTCCCCAGACCAGTTTGGGAGGATATTTGCCTAGTAGAAAGGCCAGATTCAGAGAGAAAAAGGATATTGGCTCTAGCAGAGAAGGAAATGGATTTCATGATGAAGTAGGATTAGCTGGATGGTATCTCTGCTCTTTATATCATTTAGAATTATGTAAGTGATATAATCAGACAGGGTTGAAGCACAGCATCCATTAGAACCTTATGTTATTTACTAAATAATAGTTGATAATATCAGGGTCAAATAAATGTCCCAATGACATATCATTTTAATATAGTTATATCTTAGTGCCATCACAACCAAATCACATGACTAAGGGCTCATCTTCAGGGCAAGGGTTAGGGCTATTAATGACCCAGCAAGGGTTAGAGCTAATGCCTTTTAGTTCTCCTGCAAATGTTATGTCTTTTCAAAATAGCCAAACATTGGAACACTTTTTTGAGCCTCTGTATACCCTTGTCTGTGTGATGCAACACAAAGGAGTGCTTGCCACATGTTGATCACATGCTTTCCAGCCTGGTTAAGTAGACTTCACCCTGGGTTATTATGGTGAATACCTGAAGCAGTTGACTGTAAAGCTCTTGCACATTTTTCAGTGTGTGCCTTTATCTGCTGAGCCAATCATTTATGGTGTTAGTATACTTCTCTGCTTTGTTTGGTCCCAAAGCTACAGTTTGTGCTTCTAGATCCCAGAGAAAACCAATATAGATTATTGAAGCTGCAAAAGGTTAATCTTTGGACATCTCCCAGGGAATTCTGAGTTCTTGTGATATTTGGTAAATGTCATCAATATTGTTGGCAACCCTAAGCCAAAAAGGACTAGGCCTTTACCAAGAGATAATGACTTAGAGTCAAGCAATACAAGTAGAGGAATCCTGACAAGAACTTGACTGAAGTTCTTGGTCAGTTTGTATTTATATTTATACTATCTACAATGTGTGCACAGACCAAGCTGTTTAAGAACCAGTATTATGTAATGTGAGAGTAATGTAATGGTAATTAAAGAAATGTGTAGTTCATGAGGCTTTAAGAAGCCAAGGAGAGGAGTAGAAATTAAATAAAGTGGAAGAGAACCATTAGGGTTTCAGGGTCAACGGAGATTAAATACACATGTCCAGAGATCACACTGCAGATCCCAGCAGAGCCATTATAGCAGACAAGGGTACTCAGCAGCCGTGTTACTCTATGTCAAGATATCACATGATCCAAAGTCTTATGATCCATTAACTTAGAGATTCATAGGAAAAGAATAGAGTTCAGACAGGGGCATTTGTAACAGATATTGTATGTAAAATGGGTGTCCTCTTTGGTTCACTCAGAAGCAGCTGATAGGTCCTTAATGGGGAATGAACAGTTCTCACTGAATTCTTTAAACACTTCATTTTCATGTGATGCTCCTTTGTACCATATGCATAATCTGGTGTATTGCATACCTGCCCTCTGTATTTCCAGCTGCCAGCTAGCCCTGGCCCAATTATATTCCTGCAAATGTCCTCATAGAATTCTAAAAAAGATATGATTGTTGACCCATTTATCTAGAGGCCCTATGCCATTGGCTTGTAAAATTTTAGCTCCAGCATCAGCCATCTGTCCATAAGCTTCACATGATGGGGACATGCTGAAAGCTGTGCAAGTGTCAATACATGCATATGAGTCAGGTATTTTTACCACAGCTGCCAGCCATTGTAATAAATGTAGTGATACTATTCTGTAGGCTTCCACTATATCTCAAGTTGCTGCTTGGGAGCCTGGTGGTAGTCTGGATGCTATAGATATATGGTGGAGAATTTTCCCCACATGCATGGAATGAGATCTGTGATGATAGCTTGGTTGACAGAGGAATTGGGAAATTGTGGAGAGAAGGAGAGCAGAAAGGAAAAATTCTGTATTAGTCTGAATTTGTCCAGTTGTCCTTGTTTGGGGATTAAGAACAATGGCAAAGATTGATAGGGATCTAAGATGCCTTTTATGATGGAAAGGAGATATGGGCCAATGTACAATGACTCCAAAAACCCTTTCCATACTAACCCAGAATGTGGTGTGTGAAGTGCATCACCAAACAGTGTGGGAATTACACTTAGCTTTGGTGGACTGATAACTGGTACATACTCTTGGCTACAATATTGCCCCCTAGGTCATGTGATTTGGTCCACATGCCAGAGAGATATGATCAATTCAAAACAGCAATACCATGGAATGGGTTTTTTCACTTTTGAATTAATGACTAGGATTTTAGTCAAATCATTGAATATTTGCCATTGTTTGTTAGTACAAACAATGATATACATGTAAATAGTATATCTGAGTTTAAAAAAGTTCACACACTTCTTGATTCTCAACCACCATCATGGTCAGATCCCTCTCTCTTGCTCAACAAAGCTCTATCCTTTCATTGCTTGATGCTGGCTGCTCTGGTGAAGCTATTGC
>JBBPRD010000614.1:0-11440 GCA_038092855.1 Boletus piedmontensis | reverse complement strand
CGGTAGTACAGTGTATACTAGTCAGTGGTACGTAGCCGTAATCGTCCACACAATTGCACCAATGGTTTGACATCCCGAGTACGCCCACGATCACACTCATCATCACTTTGGATCTCGTCGTCGGTGGGTGGGCTAGAAGGGGAGTAATACTCATCGGAATCCGAATCGTCGCAATCCGAGTCCAAGTCTGACTCCTCATCTTCGTCCGCTGAACATGGAGCACAATCGGGGGATCGTTGTACTGGTAGGAACCAACTGCGATACCAGCGGCCCAAGGAAATTTTGATGTCCGTAGATAGACCAAGATACTCGACGTTGCGAGCAAGACCCTCCCACCGAACGTCACCTCGATCGAGTGCATTTTCAATATGATCGGTATTGCCAAAGTACATCCAGTGGAAGAGTGGCTGTATGGACGATGGATCTGGGACTGGGAGGAAGACGACAGGATGTGATGGAAGAGAGGGAAGTAGACGAGGCAGTTGGCTTTGGGGGACTCGGAGAGGAACGGAGGAGGGTTGAAGCCGAGATACACATAGGTTCTGGATGAGGTCAAGGGGAGAGACCCCGCTAAGCAGACCTCTGAGGAAGGTCGACTGGGCAGACAAGTACGCTGTGTGGAGCTGAGGGGTGTCAGTGATGGAACGGGATGAAGGTAGTGGGCACATACTCGAAGCATCATGGGGGGGGTTGAGTCGACGTCGGGCAACTTTGTGGTGCTCGGGTGAGCGGCCCGGGGGGAAGGTGAACGGTGTGACGGGAGGGTAGGACGATGAGGTACTGGGATGACTAGAGAAAATGAGCACTGTGGACGTGAGGGAAAGGTGAGCGGGCATACGTATGGTGCAGTCTGCAGTCTCTGGCCTATTCCAGTAGTGTGGTGCAAGGTGGTGAAGCTGCTCCATGATGTGCTCGGAGTGGGGTGGCTTTGGGGGGACATGCATGTTGGGGTGAGAGACGAGATACTGCGAAGATGAGTTTATATCTGACTGATCACATTTTTTGTCAGTGTGCATGACGCGGGAGGTTTAGCCACAGACGGTGGCAATAGGCAGCGATCATCGGTTCGGTTGCAATAGCTTTTGGAACAAGGACACTGTCTCACCCGCCGGGCGAAATTTGTCTGCCGCGGCTGATTTATGACAAGGGCCGCTTTCAAATCAGCCATTACCGCACCGTCCGTGTCTCGCAGACGATGTCCAACCAGCCACATATGCTCGATATCTTTGACGCCAATCCGTACGAATCACATCCCGCCTTGTCCACGACAGAGGCAGATCTCCTCTGGGAATATGCAAAGTTGGCCCAACATATCAAAGATGTGTGTCGCCGCCCACGACCAACTCCCGTTGATAACATCCACCCTAGTTGACAGCCACGACTAAACTACTGAGTGAACAACCCGATCACAATCTCCTCGTGCGTTTGCGAGTACTTGAGAGGAAAATGAGCCTCGTTTTGACTTTGGTATACCACATTCTGCTACGCTTTTCCCACTTTCACTCACCCGTGTCCCATAGTTTAAAGCATCCGTGTGGGGCGTCATCAACGAACAGGCTGCAACGGACTCGTCAGGACAATACGTCGATACCAGTACTACTACCATGTAATTCCGATGTATTTGTTTCTCATTGTCATGATACGTCCAATCCTACACCCTTATACCCGCGAGTCTCCCAGTGATACCTGCTGCGCTCACCGGAACAGCATTCCAGATCACAAGCTTCCCATCCACTCCAGTCGTACTCACTCTGCTCACAGTGCCTTCTGGGCCCCACTCAAATGGCCTGACACTTGTGATGGTGTTTTGGTGGACAGTGAGGAGTTCAGTGTCCGCCGATACATCCCCACCTCCACCATGACCACGCGTATCCGCATTTCTGAACGTGTTAAATGCGCTACTGTTGAGGCGGCCAACGCTTCCAGCTTTCGCAGTCGACCTCCCTCCACCTGAAGTCGTGTCATCTAGCGAACCAACGAGTGCCCAGCCTGCTTCAGAGCCCGAGAACACCACCGGCTGGCAATCGTGTCCAGCTGCGACAATGCTATCTTCGCTAGTCCAAGCAAGCGTGACATAAGGCAAGGTACTGATCCGGATGTTTTGGATGCTGGGGCCTCCGGGATAGACAAGGCTGATCGAGCTGTCGTGGCCTGTGGGCGTCATTCAAATAAAAACACAACACGAGAGCGAGATGACACTCACTCGCAAACGCCAGAACATCCCCCGAAGGCGAAAAGCTGACTGCATGGACCCATCCACCAGCGGGGCTGGCATACTCGCCGCACACTGTGTTGAACGGAAGTTTTTCTCCCCAGACAGTCGGGGCTGGCCTGATTTAAACGTTTCAGTCATACCGGAATGGCCGGGCGATGTAAAACTAGCCTCTTATCTACGTCCTTGATGTAAGCCGAGAGAACACGAGCTTTCATGTCGGCACTACCAGCGGCGAGCAACACATTGTTTGGATGCCAATCCACGGAGAGCACGGTTGACCGGATCGGTTTCTTCAGCTGTCTCGCGACCCACCAGTTGTTCTCGGGGTCGAACGAACAGACAGCGATGGCTCTATGGAAGAAATCAGTGAATGGTTTCCTAAACACCGATGGTAGCAAATCAGACCTGGCACCGCTTGCCACTGCAAATTTATCTTCGTTCGGGCTCCATCGAACGAAAGTAGCGGCCCTGTTGATACGTAGTAGCACGAGTGTTGGCTTCCACACCATTCTACCTGTGAGTGAGTCTGGAGACTGGGACCAAACGTAGGCGTTGCGATCCTGTGATGCAGTCACGATCCGGTTCGAATTTGGGGCCCAGTCGATGGACGTGATGACTTTGTCGTGCTTGAGGGGATGGTCAGGTATCAGTACGTTGCGGAAACCTGGCACGGCATAACAGACCTCAGCAAGGGATTCCGTAGGCACCCATTCTTTGCCCTCTTTGACGTATATCTGTGATTTGTTATCATTTAAGCTGAGTGCGACCTCTGACGAAATAAATATATCATCAGTGAGCCGAGCTGCAGGTATCGCGAGGGAGCGTACGGCTGCGATCTGCATTAAATGCGTGGCAAGTGATTGGTGTCTGAACTATCGAATAAACTTCTGGCGCAGACATGATTTGCGCGTCTTGTCCAGTGACGGTGGACGCTAACCGTGTTGACGACTCGCCGAGTATAGCGTAGCGTTACTTTCAAGTAACTGTTGCCACGTGCCATGCCGCGCTGCGCATCGCGACAAGTCATGGAAGGTATTTCCTTTGATACAACTCATGTTCACCAAGTATATACATGACAGGTATATTATCACATCGGGGAGCCCTACACAGACTCGGGAATGTTAGAGCGTCACGATAGAGACCCGGGGTGAGGCAGTTGTCAGTGAAAACACACTGAGATATGTGTAGTAAAGGGATTCCGAACCTGTCGGATGCCGGTCCTTGTCTCCTGGTTGTCCGAATCACCGGCCATGCCTAGAAACTTTACAAACAATAAGCCCAGAACAATTGTAAGAAGACCATTCGTATTCAGAAATCAAGCGTGAGAGTAGTGCTACGCGGCCGCGTTCCGTCAAGTAAGTTCGTAGTCCTCCCCGAAGAGTCACAAACGGAACGCGAATGCGTCCATATGCTGAAGCAAAAGTAAACGGAATTGAGCCCGATACGTAACTTGGTCCCCAGACCGCCCATATGTCATCCGGTTCTGTCCAAAACAAGTCATTGGTTCATCCTCTCCCGTCTAATCATCAGGTTTGTTCATCGGCAACATTATTGGCTGATGTCACATCCTGAGGTGTTGGTTGATCGTCCCATTTCCTCTTTCGGGGCAATCGACGGTCATTCCTCAGATATTCAGGTGGAATGACAATGTGAAGGTCAGGAACTCTTTGTTGCGAGGGAAGGCATTTGTCCTGCCACGTTTGAGGAAGGTGTACATCGCCAGGAATCCATGGTGCCTGCAAGGAAAGCTTAGGGGTTTTCGATAAATGTGAGAGGTAGACGAACAATGTAACTGTGACCATTCATCTTTTTCCAATCAATGGTGCTCAGCCAGGGGTGTTTCGTGACTGGTTTCGCAACACCCAGTCGATTCACAGCTTCATGAGTGAGGAGACCTGCAACCAATGACTTGAGTGACCTCCCAACGCGAAGAGTTCTGGGCCATTTGTATTTCTTGTTGGCGATGCGCAGGTAAATATGTTCCTCCTCCTTTCCGTAAAATGGCTATGAAATAGTTTTGAGCTGGGAATAGTCATGTATCCAGAATGCAGTACTTGCCACTCGTTTGGTAACCATTTCGTACAAGATTACGCCGCTCGAAAACCAATCCACCCCGCGACCGACGCCAGCCTGGCTCATGAATAATTCAGGAGCCATGTAAATTGGTGTTCCAACCATTGACCATGAGTGGGAATTAGTTTCAGGCTTTGCTAGCCCAAAGTCTACCAGGGAGATGTATCCATCCGGCTTGATGAGGATGTTGGCTGGCTTCAGATCACGGTGCACAATGCCATTGGTGTGTAGGAAGTCCAAGGCACACACGATATTGGCATAATAAAAACGTGCCATCGTTGCATCCAGAGGTCCATGACGGTAAATGATATCATGTAACACGCCCGCCGGGATGCATTCCAGCGTGAGGTAGAGGTTGAGTGGGTCGTGGAATACACCAACAATGCCATTGACCCAGGGGCTCCACGGAAGCTTGCACAGACTTTGTCTTTCCGTGTCGGTATCATCTGGATAATGCTGCATTGATTAAATTTTAGACCACATTGCATCGAACCGATAGATTACACGCATCGAACTCACTTTATCAAAGTTCTGGATATCAGCCTTCCGCAAAACCTTCAGGGCGAATAAAGAACCCGGTCGGTCTACTTCATTTCCCTCCGGCCTAGGTCGCACACGAACAAGCAGGACGCTTCCATAAGCACCAGTGCCTACCGGAATGGTTAGTTAATGTGCAATGCTGTGTTGTACGCCTCGGCCTGCCTAGTTTTCGGACACACTCGAGGTCCTTCAACCCAAGGGGTGGAGGGCGCACTTCCAGGGGCTCTTGCACCTTCTGCCCCTTGTAGGAACCATAAAATCCGTGATTTTTGACGCGTTCCTGATATTTCACATCAGCCTGAGGACCCGGGATGTTACACAGAGTACAACACCACGTAGCGCACCTTGGGATGCTTGGTTGATTGCTTGACGATGTTTGCGTTCTTTAACGTAGAGGTACCTTTGACATCGCGAGCGGGATGTTGAGGACGGCGACTGCTCAGTTTAGATGTACTACGCCTTGTGGTCGACGGTGTCGGCAAGCGCATGCTAGCTGCAACAGAGAGCTTGTAAGTGGGGAACGATTGGAGTCTGGGACGGGATGAATGGTTGTCCGGCCATCTCTAACTTGAAGATGCCACAAGCTCCCATTGTTCGCCAGATTAGTGTGGGCCGCGGCATCGTTGGCTTTGACCATACCAACGTCAAATGGCGGTGACCCACCCGTCGTCAGCGTCGGGCAGCTGTAAGTATCGACCACGCCATATGTAAGACCTACATGCGGGGTTTTCTTGACCCGTCCGGAATCTGTGCGGGACGAGCTGTGACCTGTCACTTCTAATGTCCAAGTCATGGCTCAGGCGAATGTCACCCAGAGTCGCCCGCAGGACTGGGCTTATATCTCTGAAGGTGGATCGACAATCGTGTTCTCTTATACAGGTCCTATCCACCCTAACTTCACCGGCAAAGCACTCCGCCTACGAAAAGTTTCACTCCAGAAGGTTTCACATGACACAACGATCGATGAAGGAGATGATACAGTCATCGCATTCCAGAACACAGTCATTGCGGCCCTCGTTCCTTCAGAGTTTCTACCCGACCTGGACGTCGTGCTCTTAGATGCTAATTGGTTGGCAGCACTCGAGGTGTTGCGCAACGATGACCGCCCCGCCGGGCGAAGAACGAAGGACCAGATTGATAAAGCTCGACAAAAGGGCATACTGGCCACGGATCTCATTGGAGGTGTGGATATTCTAGCGATCGAGATAAAGGTTCGGTCAGAATTGCTCTCTACAGAGGAAAGCATCATTACTGATCATCGACTTGCTTAGCCCAAGTGGGGCTTCATACCCAATCCCGCTCACTTGTCCCAGGATACTGGAGAGATTAAGACATCCACTTGCAGGTTCTGTATGCACACTCATTTCAAGTTCAACGGTGGCGATGTTCCTATCCAATATTGTCCACTGGATCTCTACTCGAAAGATCAAGCACGCATGAGAAAGGCCATCCGTGATCTTTGGAACGGCTGGGTGCAAAGCGACGGCTCTCTGAACAACATGAAAGTATTTGTCTCTGGGAAAATGATAAAACCATCAGAGGTGCGAGTTGCCGCCTTTGGCATCCCCTTCTGACTCCGTTTTCACTTTCCGCAGTCAATTTCTTCACTGGAAGAATTTCTGTCAGCAAAGACAGAGGTTCACGAAGCACTCGCGACTGCTCTGCTCCCGTTCCTTCGGACCCCTGCACTGGATACTATATCGAATCTACAACGCTCACTAGACGCGCTTGACATTGAAGGAATCGTCAAACTATATGCCATGGCATGCCCAAATGCCAAAGCTTTAGGAACCGTTCGATGGAACCCCTCTCTTGAAGAGCTGCATGATTTTGTCGTTTCCTATCACGCTGTTTATTGCGCATTAGACCATTCCAAGCTCTGCCCCGAAAAGATCGATACTTACCTCATGGCATACCTGCTTTCTGCAACGTTCAAGGATTGTTCCGTGATATTCAGAATTCGTCGATCCGATATATCTGGGAAACCGTCTGTTGATTTTCCCCACGCGGCCGTCATCATCGACCTTGACTTGAAAGGGATAGATCGGATGGAGAAATGGGTGCGTCTCGATAGGCGAATTGTCGAATACTATAGGGATACAGCACAGCGTAAATTCTGTGTCGAGTAAAATTTGTGTACAGTACAATAGTACTTGGTAACCGTGACTATTTCTTACGTGATAGATTGCTTACCTTGACACGGTTATGGTCCGTATTACAACTCTACATCCATGCGAACTACTGACATCTCTCGTTTCACTTTCTTTGTGCAGATCTGATGGTTTTCATATCATACGCTAGGTCTGCAATCCGCTGTACGCGACCCGCGTGCCCTCCCCGCCTCTCCTCTGGTCGTAGGTATGCGTCAACCTATAACGCCGAAGTTGCGGGTCTGAGCGAGGAACAAGCTGAGGTGCGTCTTTCCGTGGGTAAAGACTGTCATACGGGCTCATTGGTGTGCTCCTTCAGTTCAGGAATGCGATTTCCGAGTTCGCGCAACGAGATATTGCTCCAAGGGCAGCAGAGATCGATAGAACCAACACCTTCCCAGTGGTCAGTTAAGCACTCCTGTATCTCGCGGTCCGTTCTCACGCAACTTGCAGGATGTCTGGGAAAAACTTGGGGATATGGGCTTGCTTGGTGTAACGGTCTCTCACAAGTACGGGGGTTTGGGTTTGGGATACTTCCATCATACCTTAGCCATGGAGGAGCTTTCACGAGCGTCCGGCTCGGTCGCATTGTCCTACGGTGCCCACTCAAACCTCTGTGTGAACCAAATTCATCGACACGGCACGGAAGCACAGAAAGCGAAGTATCTTCCGGACCTTATATCCGGCAAGAAAGTTGGCAGTCTTGCGATGAGCGAGCCAGGAAGCGGGTACAGCACATCTTTCGTATTCCATTAAGCTGAGTTCTGATATTTGTACTTCAGTAGCGACGTCGTTAGCATGAGTCTACGAGCTGATAAAATTGACGGCGGTTGGAGGTTGAACGGTAACAAGTTCTGGTTCGCTTCTCACACCTTTCATGTATATCGTTCTGGTTAATGGTTTCCTAGGATCACCAACGGACCTTCAGCTTCGACTCTTGTTGTCTATGCCAAAACTGCACCACAGCAGGGCTCCAAAGGCATCACCGCGTTCATCATAGAAAAGGGATTCAAAGGATTCTCGACTCATCAAAAACTGGACAAATTTGGCATGAGAGGTAGCGATACCTGTGAGTTGGTCTTCGAGAATTGTGAGGTACCCGAAGGTGAGCACAGTCATGTTCGTGCTGTAATTGTCTCGCTAATGTTTTACTAGACAACGTCCTCGGTCGAGTGAACAAAGGCGTAGGAGTGCTAATGTCAGGACTTGATCTAGAGCGTCTCGTGTTGAGTGGAGGCCCCTTAGGGTAAGGTCTTCGGGAATCAAATGACCATGTCAAACCAACAGCTGCAGGTTGATGCAGGCGTCCTTTGATTATGCGGTTGAGTATGTTCACCAGCGTAAACAATTTGGCCAACCGGTCGGGACATTCCAATTAATGCAAGGTAAGGTGGCAACTTCGCAGTTGGCAACATAGGCTAAGGTTTCTATAAAGCTAAGATTGCCGACATGTACACAAAGATCGGTGCGAGCAGATCGTATGTATATGCAGTGGCGAGAGCTTGTGACCTGGGTCACGTTAGTCGTCGGGTATGTTGCAAGTCATTTTAGAATCTGTTCATCCCTCACGTTCGTCATAAGGACTGTGCTGGAGCAATACTGTACAGTACTGAGAGAGCCATAGAAGTAGCAATGGAAGGCATGCAATGCCTGGGTGGTAATGGATACATCAATGGTCAGTGCTATTGTCTCGCAATTTCCACAAGCACTTCTGAGAAATTCTTTAGAGTACCCCATGGGCAGGATATTAAGAGACTCGAGGCTCTATGCCGTCGGAGCTGGCACACAGGAAATTAGGCGGATGCTGATTGGGAGGGAATTCAATGAGCAATTCAAGTCATAGTGTCATATCTCGCTAAGTAGCAACTTCTGTTCAGTCTGTCGGGAGATATGCCTATAGTTCCACTGCTTTTTCTTGGACTCGGTTGCCTGAATGCGAACCCGAAGGACGATTCTAGTAGCTGTATATAACTCGTGCTCAGCATCCTTCAGCACAGCTTCCTTGCTTTACTAGTGCCTGGAATTGATTGTGTTGCAAATGTGATGAACTTGTTCCTAGCATCGTCACAATAGTTGGAAGGATATAGTTTTTCAGCTGTGTCGTGGCTAGGCACTGACCATAATTAGTTTCTGTGCTCACATTTCCTGGAAGTTTGGAAGGAATAATACGGATAATTGAGCAACGTACTATTTGCCATATCTGGCATTACACGAGAGTAATACGAAGTAGTTAGAGTAGAGTTTCCCCTTTTGAAAGAATGTAAGATCCTGAATGATGGACACAAACTACTCGCCTACCTAATGCTGACCGAACAAGAGAACAACCTACTGCTACAGTCTGTCGAACACTCTCCGGGTCTGCTAGGGATGGGTTGACTTCCTGCGCAAAGGTGAATACAGTGACGGTTGTAGGAAGGTAGAGCAAACCATTAGATCTAACGCCACAAGAAGACCAGTTTCATGGATGGCTTCGCAGATATAGTGACCTTCTCTGAAGGTTAGGCCGCCGCGCACCTGGGTGACAGAAGTTCAGCAGTTCATGGTACCAAGTCTATAACAGACACTCACTGGTGTGCCAGTGGATGGTGCGACGGACGGGTCCAGAGCATCGACATCGAAGCTCAGATGAATAGGTACGTCCCGATTTGGGTTCACATGATCGAGTGCCATCTCCACCACTTTGCCGATGCCATACTTATCAATCTCGTGCATACTGAATGCCTTGATCTTGTTTTCCTTGAGGATGCGCTTTTCCCCAGCATCTACGTCACGCAAGCCAATATAGACAATTCGTTCCGGCTTCAGCCCAGGCCGGGTCCACGAAAACTCGGGGACTTTCTCTCCAAGCCCAAGAAGGAACGAAACGGGCATGCCGTGAATGTTTCCTGGGAGCTAGATGGATCCCCTGGAGGGTAAAGTAAGCTGGTGCACTTACCACTTCCGGTTGTCTCCGAAGTATTGATATCAGCATGAGCATCAACCCAGATGATACATGCCTCCGGGTACGATCTCGAATAATCAGGTCAGTAGACTGTAATACATCGCGAGGTGACACGCACTCCAAAGTGCCAGAAATAGTGCCCAAAGCCTGCCGAATGTTATCAAGAGGGATTTTGAAATGCATGAAACATGGTACAAACAAGAGAATGGTCGCCGCCTAAAGTAACTGGCAGCTGGCCGCTCTTGGCATGACCGCCGACGACGCTTGCGACAGACTCGCAGACACGGGAAACCAGCCTCGGGTTCTTCAGTATACCGATTGGAGAGTCGGAAGCGGCTTGAATGTCCTCAAATTGGTGATGACCGTCGAAATTGACCTTCCAGCCGATCTGCTGAAGCTGCTCGATAAGACCAGCTTCAACGAGATGGATTGGGCCTTTATCTACACCCAATTTTGGCTGTGACAGGTGAGAGAAGAGGCTTTTTTTGGAGCAAGGTACATACCTGACCACCGCTTTATAGATTTACGGAATGAGGATAACGGAAGACTGGTGAGGTGCTGTCTTACATGCTCACCTGAAAGGGCAACCTACAATCTAGTGATAGATGGATGAGCGCTACTGAGTGGAGGGCGGGTGGACCACTGACCGCAATAGTCTTTGGGTTTGGCAGGAACTTGTTGACGAGAGTGGACATGGGCGGCAGTTGGCAGAGTGGCAAGTCAACAAGATAAGGGAGAGGGAGAGAAAGAGATCAAGGCGTAGGTTAGACTACTTATAGTCTTGGTCCGCCTGGCCCACAGACTAGATCCGTAGTGGCGGGACTTTCCGATAGCGACGGGAGTTGCCTGGGACCATTGACCGGAGCTGACGAACTTACTGAAACGGCGGACTACAAGGGCCGCAGCGACGAAGGTGATTGATATGATTGATGGGTGATGCGGAAGTATTTGCTGTCATGGAGCCTCAAGGCCTCATCTCCGACTGAGACGTATAAATACAGCTGCCATCTTGACCGGTCCCAGCCAGCTTCTACCCATTCCTGGTAATGTCCCCCCATTCTAGCAGGCCGTCCAGCAGACTGCCGTCCCGTAGCGGCACCCCCAGTATAAGAGAGATGGTGTGTCCCTTCTTCATCTATACATGCACCTTCACTTACCTCGCATCCCCTCTGTTGCAAATTTTGCGCACCAGGTACACGAAGTCATGAAACACTTCAAGCATGAAAAGGAATCTGAGGCCCACCAGGTATCTTTGCTCAGTCCTTATTGGACTTCCCTCAGATATCCTCCCAGATCTTCCGCCAGCAAGTTGGTCATCAACCCAAGGGTTTTCTTCCCGAGACCGTCAACCCCGTCAGTGATACACTTCTATAATCTAACCATCACCTGATCTCTATCCTTGATATCACAGGATGAGGAAACCGTGCCCGGTATCGAGCATCCGGGCAGCACTGGCGTAATCTACTGCTCCGATCGCGCGATGGCTAATGGCTTCAATTATGCCAACTCTCACCAATGGGC
>JBBPRD010000613.1:0-11444 GCA_038092855.1 Boletus piedmontensis | reverse complement strand
TATGCAGCCAGGGCAGAAGGGGGTTGTACGAATGTCACATATGCAAATCCTTTGGATTGCCTGGACACTGGATCAATCGGAATATGGACCTGCCAACGAGTGAGCACCGAATAACAATTGCAGAGTGAATAGGAATTCAGACACAGATTGATTCTCAGGGTCAGCATATTTAATGGGTCTGACATCCCTATACAGCGTTGCATCGTACAAGAACATTGTGTAGACATCTTACCTAGAGAAAATCCAGTCAGCACGCGGTCACTACAAGACGTCGGCGATGGAAAATCAGAGCAATATATCTACTATTTATTTCCCTAAGGATCATCATGTTCCTTGAGAATCTGATGTCCCTAATTATTTTGTCATCACGGACGATATGTCCATGAGGATTGTCAACGAACGCTCACCTGTGCAACTTCTCCAAATGGTCGAAAGAGGGCGAGGATATCATCGTCAGTGCATGAGAAGGCTAAATTCCGGAGGAAGAGACGCGATGTCCGTTGAATGGTTTCGGTTACAGAATCATCCAATGTGGTAGGTTCGGCTGGTTTGTCGCTGCTGTTGTCCTCGTCGACGAGCCGGCGGCGTTTGTTTGGACGAGGTGCTGGTGCATCCTTGATACCCTACTCAAAGCATTACCATTACGCTGGAGAAAAACTGGATACTCCTTACCTCTACAATTGCAACGCTTATTCGCGCTGATTCGATGAAAGTACGATCGAACCAGTCCCTCGCGGCAGCCGCCTCCTTGTCGGTCTTGAAGCCAACGAAAGCAAATCGTCGAGACGTGCCATCTGGCTTGTGTGCGATTTTGATGTCAGTAATGGTCCCAGGTGGTGCACCTCTTTGCTCGAAATGTTTTCGGAGACCTTCTGGGGTCAGTTTTGGAGGGAGATTCTTTACAATGAGACGAGACATGGACATGGAGTGCAAAGGGTGCAAACTTTTAATTGTAGAAGGCGACCCTCTTACAAACTCCGATCGGAGCATGCCGCGCGGCGACTGTGTAGCAAGTCTCCAATCAGCAGCAGTGTACACCAAGCATCGTGATGGCCTCTACATCGATATTTGGTCAAGAAAAAAACCCTCGCGGAATACCAAAGGCACCTTTCATTGTGAGTGGACACCGATTTCGTGGAGACATCCATGCGATCAGCCGATTTCTAGGCCAATGTCGAGGAATACATCGGCGGTCCTGACGGTGATGTTGAGGGACCCCTCAAGACCTTCCAGGACGCGATCGCGTTCGTTCCTTTGCGGGATTCTGGTATAACATTTATGAACCGATAAAAGTACAGGAAATATCGCTACATGGACGCGAATTTGACACAGCGCCGAAGGGGCCTCGAAGATAAAATACCGGACATCAAGAAGACACTCCACATGGTCGAGTTTTTGCAAGAGATACGCGTGAGTAGACTGTTTCGTCTGATTTGCAAACTCATAATCTGTCTTTAGGTGGGCAAACAAAAAGCAGACGATGGTACGGATGAGCTCGATGATGAGGATGATGACACCGAGGAAGAGGTCGCGAAGAAACCCTTGATCACTACGTTTGAGTTGAATGACACGCTTTACGCAGAGGCACAACTCGAAGACACCGACACCGTTTATCTCTGGCTAGGGGTATGCCTTCTTTAGTCTTCATCTCCCCATTTCCTGTTGATTGCGTTCCCCCAGGCAAATGTTATGCTATCATACAAAATTCCTGCAGCCATATCGCTACTGCGATCCAAACTTGGTGCCGCCGAAGCGAGTCTGAAGGGGACTGTAGAGGATCTGGAGTTCCTTCGTGAACAACTCACGGTAATGGAGGTGAACACTGCAAGGATGTACAATTGGGATGTGAAACGGAGAAGAGGACGACCGACAGAACCCGCGGAGAAAAAAGGTTGAACGCAATAGTAGACAAATCGTGTGCTATTTCCCATCCCTTATGAGTCTGTATACACCTTTCTTCGAATCGATGTGATTGGGTTGCTTCTTCCTCCCGCGAGGCAATTGCAGTATGACAGTACATAGCCCCCGTTTTCCATTCTCTTACAGTTTAGATCCAGTGTGGATTGATGGACCAGGCATGTCTTCCATCTTCCCCACTATGGGTCGGAGTTCCCCTCCCAACTTGGTATTATTAGTGCGGGTATGCCTTCTCTCCATCCCGGGCTCGCTTCCCACACTTCTTGTCCCAACACCTTCTGAATGAGCGCGCCGAAGATGTCGAGCGGCCCTCTGATGCGCACTGAGTCACACGCAGCACTGGCGGGAAAACCGTACACAGGTGGGGATGGATCCCTCGAGGGAGCGGTAACCTCCTCCAGAGTCTTGGCGGTCGACCTTTACGAAGACGAGTACAACGATCCGGTGTATCAGGCAAAAGCCCGCATTTTGAATTATTCCATACAAGAGATCGGCATGGGCAAATATCAGGTATGGTGGAGACATTTTAACCGTCGTACAACTTCCGTGACTGATAGCGATGCCACCACCGTCATAGTGGTGTCTGTTTGTCGTCGCCGGCTTTGGGTGGTTCGCGTAGGTCTTTATTTTTCCCGACCATCGAAGGAGGTTGATTTCGTTGTTTCACAGTGACAGCGTGTGGCCTGTAAGTGCGCTTGGGAAGGATGTTTGTCCAAAAATTGAACGTTATTTCGCCAGCTATCGAGCGCGCTAATCCTCACGCCTTTAATCTACGAGTTCCATTTCAACGGCCCGCTTCTGTCCTTGGCATCGAACATTGGTCTCCTCGTGGGAGCCATCCTTTGGAGTCTCGGGTGTGATATCTGGGGTCGAAGGTTTGTTTTTGGTTTGTCATTTGGATATATTTAATCGATTAGTTCACGTTCTGTAGGTGGTCTTTCAACTTGACACTTCTCATCGCAGGTGCTTTCGGCTTGGCCGCTGGTGGTTCACCCAATTTCGTCACTTTGGCCTCCCTGATTGCCCTCGTGGGTGTCGGTGTCGGTGGTATGTTTGTCAATTTTCGCAACGAATCATGCATTGAACTCTACTAAAGGTAACATGCCCGTGGATTCGGCCGTCTTCCTAGGTAAAAATAGACGTCTTCTGCATTCCCAAAACCTTTCGACTGATCTTCTTCCGCTAGATTTCATCCCTGGTTCTCATCAGTACCTTCTGACGATACTTTCCATCTGGTGGTCCTTGGGGCAGCTTCTTTGTAGTCTCGTGAGTATCGGGAGGACCACTATCTCTTTCGCTCCGATGCGCTGATACGCCTTGGACAGATCGCGTGGCCCCTGATCGCCAACTTCTCTTGTGCCACCGCCGAAAATTGCGAAAGGTCCGACAATATGGGGTGGAGATACCTTCTGTTCACGCTCGGCGGGCTTACCCTCTTCCTTTGGGGCCTTCGCTTCTTCGTCTTCACCCTCTTCGAGAGTCCACGATTCCTCTCTGGTATCGGCAAGGATGCCGAGGCAGCCGACATCATCCACAAGCTCGCCCGATACAACGGCAAGACAACGACGCTCACGGTCGAGGAACTAGAGGCGCCAGGACAGAGCCGGGACGCGTCCCCGTCGAGAACGGGAATTCTGTCCAAGGACTCTAGGTATCATGCGGGGCATATCAAGGCGCTATTTGCGACTCCAAAGATGGCCTGGTCCACCAGTCTTTTGATCGCTCTTTGGGGTATGTGTGGTTACGTTCATTCCAAGGTGTCACGATTACTTCATTTTTTTTTTCCGCACAAGGCATCATTGGCCTTGCATCGACGCTGTATAATAGCTTTTTGCCTTACTTGTGAGTGGAGGTGCAGGTACTGCACGAGCGCAGCTGACCGTCTGTGAAGGTTGTCTAGTCGTGGCACCACCTTTGGAGACGGATCCCTTTACATCACTTATCGCAACGTACGTGTTCTGTGCCCATGAACGCGGTGGGCCTGCACTCACAATCTTGCGACAACAGCAAGTGATTCTGAGCTTGATCGGTGTCCCCGCTGCCTTCCTTGCCGGATGGGCCGTCGAGGTCTCGTACATCGGACGCAAAGGCAGCCTCGCGTTTTCCTCTGGCGAGTCTCCCTCCCATCTCACGTATTTTCATCACTCAACGACCTCCTGCGAAATAAAGGGCTCACTGGCGTGTTTCTCTACGCGAGCACCACCTCCAGGACGTCGAACCAGCTTCTGGGGTGGAACTGTGGTTACGTGTGTTGCAGTAACGTGCGTCCTCGATGGGAGCGATGCTGCTCACTTTCGACGACGAACCAGCTTACACGGGGGAGGTTAGATGATGTACGGCGTGCTCTATGCCATCTCTCCAGAGATATTCCCCGCCAAAGATCGCGGCACAGGTAACGGTCTGACAGCCACTGCGTCTCGCGTGTTTGGCGTGATGGTACGTGTGTACATTTTTTTCCATCTTGTCTGTTTGCCGACGATTTTGGGGGTGGGCAACGCCCCCTGACAGGCGCCCGTCATTGCACTGTACGCGAATATCACGACGGCGGTGCCGGTGTACATTGCAGGCGGCATGATCATCTTTGCGGGTTTACTGGCCTTGCTTTTGCCGTATGAACCTAGAGGTAAGGTGTCTATCTAGATGCGTAGAATTCCCCCCAGGGTACATAGAATAGACGAGGTCAATCAAGCCTCGATGGGTGTTGGGGTGTGCAATAGAAAGATTGTTTGACGTTGGTATGATTTTGCACCGCGAGCACGTTTGTCACCCTTAATGCAGTTTGGACGAGCCAAAAGTTGAATTACCCCCCAAAATTCGACAGTCTCCGTGTCACTTGCAAATCATTTGGAGTCAAACTTCGATGATAAGGTCTCGATGATTTTTTTCAGACACCTCCCTCATCAGTTTTCACTTACTCGTATCGTATGCCGAGGAATGTGTTAACGCATCCGCCTGAACTGCAGAGAGATAAGCTTGATTTGTCATGCTGTGAGTGTTGATATGTTGATCAATAGATCTGTTGTGTGGCATTACATGTGGTTTTCCGTAGAGTCGGGGATTGGCGCAGATAGCGCCACTACACGACAATATTGTATCACAGTCGCTACCAGTACACACCCAAATCAAGTTGACATCTGGTGGGTGTCAAAATTAGTTTATGTCAGACTGATGTTGGCTGGTGGTGTGGCCAAGGATTTCCGTCAATTGTTTGATGAGCAACCCGCCAAGTGTGGCCATTGCCTCCTGCCGCATGTAATCTATTTGTCTGTGTTATCATTAGTTGGCTATCAAGGGTCAAACATCATATTCATGTTTCAAGCCTGCTGTGCTGACAACCTCAACCTGGATGTCTGCTGGATGTCCAGGTGACTAGTGTTGGAATGGTCCGGTTTGGTCCAGTTCAAGGGGTAAGATCACGAACGTTGAACAGGACCATATTGAACCAAATGTAGTGTTTGGTTCAGTGTTCGAACATGTTCGAACCTTGAACGCAACAAGAAAAATGTATTTGCTTGACAAGGTTACAATGTATGTAGTAAATCACTTGTCAGAAACCATATCCACATCAGAATGATGTGCAAATTCATCAAAGATTGCCACCTGTGACGTGTGTGCTCCAGCTTCTGCAACAGTGCTGATATGTCCATTTCAATATCCACTCTTCAACAGTTGTAGTGCTTCAAAGACATCTGGCTTGAGATGGTTATGACGTGAAGTGCCTGTCAGTTCACCAGAAGAGAAAGCATGCTTGGAAGGTGTTGCAGAGCCTTGGATCACAAGGTAATCTTGTGCCATCTGGGCAAGGGTAGGATACTGGTGAGTGTGGTGCTAATCGAAAACATATTTGAGTTTAGTATGGTACAACATGTCAATGTGACATACAACATTGCCAACATTTTCTTCAAGTGGGCCTGAGATGTAGGATACCAATTCCACATGGGGATCCACGGCACCATGTGCCTGTCGCTCTGCCTGGATTGTTTGTCACATCCAGGCTTGTCCATATTGCACAGTGCTGGAGTTGCTCTGCTCAACTGAATTTAGGTTAGACAGTCATGAAAGGATACTGGTGTTACGAATGCTACTTTTCTTTCTTTTATTTTCCTTTTCTCATGATCACATGACGTCCATGTGACTACAATTATCTAACACAGATCACGTGACATCCTGATGGGATCTACGGCACGATCTCCATACATGTGTATTTAATCTCCGTCAACCCTGAAGACCCTGAGGGTTCTTCTTCCATTTCTTCCCATGCTTATATTTAGACATTCCCACGTTCATCTCCGCATGCTTCTCTTCCATTCTGATACTTCTTAGAAGTCACACTACCTACACGTTTACTTAATTACCGTCAATACTTTATCTATTAGAGGTAGTTATGTTCACACAGCATGTTGGTCTGTGCATGCTTTGTACCAGTATATAAGTAGTCTCAATAAACGCCCCAAGAACTTCAGTCAAGTTCTTGTCGGGATTTCCCTACTCTTCACTTGTGCTCTAAGTCAGTATCTGGTGGTAACGACCTAGTCTTTATTAGGTTAGGGTCGCCAACAACTGGTGGTGATGAACCTGGTTTAGCTTGCAGAACTGAGTTCTCTGACCACTTTTCAAGGCTTCTGTGTGCGTAATACCTATCAAACTTTGTATTGCCGGTCAGTCACCAGTTGCAGTCAAGTTGGAAAAATGTAGAAATGCACTTACCTCCGCCTTGAACTTCTTCATGCCATCCTTGTACTCAGCATGAGCCCACTTCTTCTTGATGTACACCAGCTTGATTGAGGGATTGAGGGCTAATCGAAAAATATTAGTATCAATGCAAGGAAAATCAGCTATGTAACTTACCCATC
The DNA here is from genome assembly GCA_038092855.1 of Boletus piedmontensis. NCBI lineage: Eukaryota > Fungi > Basidiomycota > Agaricomycetes > Boletales > Boletaceae > Boletus > Boletus piedmontensis. The sequence goes on along the minus strand of JBBPRD010000613.1, from coordinate 4,674 downwards.
GTTATGAAGTATGCATTAGATTTGTCAGTACTACAATACCATTTACTGAGATTTCGGAGCCCAGCCCTGAGTGCATCTGAAAGAGCCTCATACTTGGTACCAGAGTGAAAATCTTCCCAGCTTTGAATGAGGAATTCAAGAACAGGAATGGACCGGGAAAGTGATGGGATGGTGGCTGATGAAAAACTTTGTGTGGCGGTAGCAGGTTCCTTTAAGACTCGATGGACCAGTTTGAGATACTCCCATTCGGCTGTCGAAAGCTTGTAGTCTGCATATTGTTTTTTCCACAGTGAAGGGACCTTCTCAGCATTATTGGCATCTTTCACAAAGCATGTGATCACCTGCATAAAGTCAATACGAGTCAGACCACATAGTATTGTCAAATTTGGGAAAACTACCTTTCACAGCGTCAAGAAACGTTCAAGGGAAAAATAGAGTGAAGCCCAGCAAGTACACACCCACTCAATTAGTTCAAGTGAGGGTACATTGACCTCAGTACACATCTCATGGAAAAATGCTTGTGCTTGTGGAGACTTTCAGATCTGTTGGGTCTTACTATCAAATCCATATGAAAAATTGTGAACATACCTGGGTAATGAGAGTGAGAGCTTTTCCAATTGCATCCGCTAAATCATCTGACTCCAAAGTGAGATCAGGGTCTTGTATCACAGCCCTGAGTTTCTTTTCCAGCTCGGCACTGGATGTGGGTGAGATCTTGTCCACGAAATGGCCTGCAGCCAAATGGAGAGCATGTTCCATGCAGTTGCAAGAAGGATTGATGAGTGAATGGAAATTGAAACAATTTTTAAACTGACTATATGTGCCTTTCCTTATAATCAACAATTTGGGCTTCAGGAACATTCTTGGCCAAGGCTTTGATCGCAGTGTTATTGTTGGATGCATTGTCAGCAGTAAGCCACCCAATCTATGAAAGATGGTTTAGTTAATATACAAGATGTCCAATGTTAACGGACCTTTGAACGTATGCCATAGCGTTCAATCACTCCCACCAATATCTTTGTGAGATTAGCACCTGAATGATTCCCATTGATCAGAGTGAAAGTGGGTTGTTCGGAATGAAGTTCCCACTCCTGTGGTGTTTTGGTGGGTGCTGAGATGTAGTGTGCTGTAACCGAAAGAAATGGATCCTGTGCATTATTCGTCCAAAAGTCAAACATAAAGGAGATACATCCTGGAGTATCCACAAGGCATTGTCGTATTGCAGCTTCAACACATTGCACATGCTGCAAAATTTCCTCCCAGATCTTCCTGCAGTAAGGAATGTCTTTATTGGCTAGGCCAGGGCACAAGTACCCCAACAGGTGACAGAATGGGGGCTTATTGACCAACAAGAATGCCTGACAAACATTCATCAGCAGTGCCAAATGTACAATAAAATACACACATTATCTTCAAGAACTATCATCTCAACAATATAGTCCAATAATCCGGCGGTCGTAAAGGCAGGGGTCCATGGCTGTGGGACAAGAACAGTGTCTAGTGTCATTTGGTAGCCTTTGTCTTCACTGGCCGGCAATGCTCGAGGATGGGGCTGAATGGCCACCTTTGCACAATGCTCCTTATAGATAGATACATGATCCTTGTGTCTATACTGCGTGTTATATCAAAGGCCTTGATGTAGGGACTAGCGCTTACCTTGCAATATGACAACACAGACTAGTCACACTTCCCTTGAGAAATGCATGTTGCAATGATATACCCTTACTTCTATTACAACACATTATAACTGGAATAATGAGACTCAGAAAAAAAAGGCCTTACCTGCAAACACCACACCAGTGACCCTTCATGTTGTTTAGCTCACCAGCAGTGAAAATAGTCTGGATGTCCACTGTGCGATCACTCTTGGGACGAACCATTTGCTATTAAAGATGTTAGTAACACACTAAAAATGTATATACTTATTACTTACTGCACAGTCAGCATCACCTAATGCTGATGTCGACAGGTGAGGCATGACATTGCCCACCTCATCCTGATTGGAGACCGTATCAGTCAAGGGTAGGCTGTTAGGGATGTGCTGAGGGAGCTTCTCGTGACCATCACTCTCCGATGAGTCTGAAGGATGACTAGATGGTGGCAGGTGGCGGAGTGGGTGAGTGACATCATCAGGACTGCTCAGCTCGGCACATGCTGCTTTGCACTTGCCTGCCAACTCCGGCGATGTGAAAAAAGAGGCACGGTTGTCAGGGTCAGTGACTTGGTGGGAAGCCTTTGGAACATGCTCCGAGCGATGGCAACCAGCAATCTTAATGGCTGGAGGAGGGCTGGGAACATGAAGAGAAGAGCTAGAGGCCACTGGTGAAACGACTCCTTCTTGTATTCATACTTTATTCATTAGACATTATATTTATTAGCCTCGCATCCCTTTCTTGTTACTTGTCATCTTATCTTATCGTCATTCATTATATAAGCATCACTCCTTATCTTATCACATTCGTTATCATTCACACTCGTTATCTTATCTTGGATCTAACCATTGATTGGAGATCTACAGATATTAGATTAGGTTATTTATCTAGATCTCGATCCCATTGCAGACCTATTATTATTTAGACTCATATCTAGATTCGCCCCATAACCCAGGGTTAATCTTAGATCTTAGATATCATTTCTCCGTTTAGTTTATTACATCATAGCCCTTACCCGAGATCTATCGGACTCACGTCCCTTTGCCCAGTACCCGTTACCTAGGTACACAGGGTTATGTTCCTTATACTTATTTAGGTTACCCTTAACCCTATTTCCTTATTCGTTACTTGGTCTGTGCACAGGTTTGTATAGTATATAAGTAGAGTACTTTGCTTGTGTATATTCTCTATGCTTGGAATTCTCAGAATTCACACTCTTTCCCTCGCTTGAGTTTTCCTCTTGTGATATTTGAGTCCTTTTCAACTGGGGGGAGTGGGAGAACATTGTCCGGGTCATGAAAGAATTGAATCTGGCTAGTGTCAAGGAGTTGGCCATCATGGCCAATGGCACACTGGTCTGGGTCTGCAGCAGATTGCATGAGTGGTGGTGGGCTCTTTGAATGGAGTGTCAGCTTGCCTTTAAACCTAGCTAAATGAGGATCAGTAGATGGAATTAAGAAATCATAAGGATGCGCTTCTTAGAACACACTGTCAAAGAAAACATCCCAGAGTGTTTTGCAATGGATTTGAGGAACGCTCGGGAACTTCAGGAGTCAAGAGATCGTGAATTGAGGTGCAACTACAAACATCGTAATTAGCACACTGTTGCAGGTGGCATTACCCAGAACAAGAGCCTAGAGCTTCAATAGATGGTGATATGTGAGCTATAAACAAGCATTGAAGAGTAGGGTTAAAACATTGAAAGACAAGAACGGAAGGCTTACCTAATGTGGTGACGGGTGATGTCAGATTGATACATGATGTGGTGCAAAAAAGGATGGATGGGATGGGATTTTGTGAGTGTACAAGTAGCATTTGAATGCGTTCGAACACATTCATAAATGGTTCATCAATGAGCAAACGTGAACTGGACCTATGGTTCAGTTCAGCCTGGAAGGCAAACCCTGGACTGAACCCCAGTCTGGTTCAACAAAAGTTTGGTTCAAACCGAAGTTCAGGACTGAACCATGCCATCACTACAGGTAACACCCAGGCTTTACAATTTTACTACAATAACTGGGTTTGGATTTGCTCAAACAATAGCAGCATGAGGAAATGACAGAACATTAAAATGAATTAAATGGATATAACTACATAGTACATTGAGATGTAACAATTAGAATGGATAAGCAGGTAAAGATGAGGCTGAGGAAGAGTCTCCAAGTTGAGCATCATGAGTTACCCATGGTGGGCAATTGCATGCAAGTGGAAGCCAGGCTGGTCATAGTGGCTGTGGGAGGTGATGCATGGTGATGGGGCAGATCTACAGTTGAGTAGGCAGCCTTGCAGAATATGGCTGTGAGGTAGTTGTGCTTATCAATGTACTCTGAACTTCAGTGAAGGGCTGGCTACTAAAGAGTGATGGTGATAGTAGTGAGGATAAAGAATTTGGGTTTGTTGCATTGTGCAAGGTCAACCATATCATGTGATTTCACTTGCAAAATTTCATTGAAGTCCAGATGCATTAGGAAATGTTTGCTACACTTGATTAGCCAAATCTACCATCATCAACATATACTCTCTTGAACATTTCTTGACAGTATTCGTCAATAATCAAGTCCCGAGCTGTTCTGGTTCCGATGCTTCCAGTTCTGAGATCCTGGTTCTGATGCTCCCAATTTCACATCCTGGAACCCTTTGTTCCGAAGGTGTTCCAGGATTTTTTCCCACACCTTCCAAGGGTTCCAAGACTCTCATCTTGGAACCACTTCCAGAACTGGTTCCAGAACTTTCCCATGCTCTTCCAAGGTCGGAACACTCAGAACACTCAGAATGACTTTAACTCTTTACTCTTTTCTCAACCAATAATATCTTCCTTTTATGGCATACATTGCACATCATTTTCGGATCTGTTTACATTGCCAATAACATAATACAAGTACACCTCCGCCCACAACATATATATACACTTCTCTTTACTCATATATACCTCAGTTGTTTACCACCATCTTGGGCAGTGGCTGAGGTGAGTTTCTTTTTCTTATCTTATTTTACCTGTATCTAATGTACTGTAGCTGGGCTA
>JBBPRD010000612.1:0-11448 GCA_038092855.1 Boletus piedmontensis | reverse complement strand
ATGGTTTTGTTTAATGTTTTGTTTATTACTTCTTTGCGTTCCAGAACTTTGGGAGCTGGTCACCGGGTACGAACAACCGTTCGACGCCTTCCTCAGTAATGACACACATGCGAATGACACCCCCTGATGAGCCGTCTCGGGCCATAGCAAGTGCGAGAGCTGTAAGGGACGAAGTGAACATTCCCGGTAGGTGAGCAAAGATACGCAGACACATACTGTTCTTGACGAATTCGACAGTCTCGTCTCGCCCCCATCCTTCTTGATAGGTAGCGTCGCAGTAACCATATACGTACGTTGACCCGGAACCTAGCATCGAACAAGCCTCAGTCTGACAAAAAAAAAGTCAAAACTTTCGACGCACCGCCGATGGCCCACGGCTGACGGAAAAGTCCACCTCCGAGAGGAATGTTGTAGACGCTAGGGCCGACTTCGCTGTCCCAACCAGCCACTATTATCCCGGCGGACAGTTGACTCTTGTTATCGTAACACAATCCCTCAAAGATAGCAGCAGCAGTTGCGACGGTGGGAGGAGCGCCGCGCACCTGCCTATTCTCGGACACGTGTTACAACATTCAGAATGAAAGCAAACGTTTAAACGCACGTTGTCAGTTGACAGTTGTAATGGACAGCATCCGCTATGGCTTGTGTGTCTGCTGCTGATCCTGATCGACAACAATATATGCGATCGTGAATATGCGTGAGCTTGTCTGTTACACGATTGGCCTGGATTATCATGCAAAGATATCAGGAGAGGAGAGCGAGCGAGGGGAGAAACGACGGACGATGTAGCTTCCAGTCGTCGTGCGACTATCTGCGCCGACGACGACGCCCTCATCGAATTGGACGGCCATGATGGATGTCTGCGAGAGTCCATGTGGATAAAGGAGTGAATGGCAAGTGAATGGCTACGCACACCGAGGTTGACCTCGCCGCTTTTGAGCCTGTCCATGTCGATGCGATCCATTGTGAGGAGAGAGTCGAGGACAAAGATGTGGATGTAATTTCAGTGGCTGTTTGGGCTGACGCGTCTCTCCCTGGACGCGTGTGTGTGACCAAGGTTCAATTGACCAGACAACTCTCAGCAACGTCCGCGCGATGGCTTCTCGACAGTTGGGCACGCTCTACCGTGAACTACAGCGCGCGTTCGACGCCCGCCCGACCGATCTCAAGAAATGCGGCGCATTGCTTGCCCAGCTCAAGGTGAGTTGCAAGGTCATCCCAGGTAGCATTGTTCCCAAACGACCTCCAAGATCGGCTTGATACAGACCGGCCTTCTCATCCCAACCACCGATGCAAACTTGCAAGACTTGATTGTTGCCCGTAGGTGCCCCCAGACTATCCATAGCTCCACACGTCTTTACACCCCAAATACAGGCGACATCCTCGAGATCGGTGCTTTCTGTAGTATACGGGCCAAAGACGTCCCTTCGTTTGACAGATATTTCTCGCAGCTACAGACTTTTTATACCGACTTTAGGTCAGTGGCCATCCAGTCACCCGACGCCACGACCAGTTGTCTCATCTCTCCCCCCACAGATCCGTTCTCCCCCCCTCGAAACGCGAATTCCCCGTTCGCGGGCTAAACCTCATCCGCCTCCTCACTCAAAATAGAATCGCAGACTTCCACACAACCCTCGAATCCCTCCCTCTTCCCGCCGACGAAATCAGCGCTAATCCTTACATTGCCCACCCGGTCAATCTCGAACGGTGGCTCATGGAAGGGAGTTATTCCAAGGTTTGGAATGCAAGAGAGGAGGCACCCGCGGAAGAGTACAAGTTCTTCGTAGACAGTCTCATGGGAACTATCAGGTAGGTTACTGACAGTTGCGGGCATATGGATGACGCTCACGGTACGATAGAAATGAAATTGCAAGTTGTGAAGAGTCGGCGTATGAGAGCCTTCCGTTGAAGGACGCTGCTACGCTCCTCTTCTTCACTTCTCAGTCTGACCTATTGAGATTCGCCCAGCAGGTGTGTATTTGTCCAAACCAGTCACCTCGTCAGCACTAAAATGGATTTTGTAGCGCGGGTGGCAAATAGACCTAACTGCAGGTCTCATTAAATTTACACGCAAGAATGACGAACAGACGGAAATACCAAAACAGAAGCTCATTGCAGCGAATCTATTGTACGCACGCGAGCTCGAGCAAATTGTGTAGACACAATGTCCAGTCAATGGATTTTTTTTGGGATTTCTCACCTTAAGCAGTGAAGCAACGATATACAGAGTACAAAGTTGAATTCGGCGACGGGTTCCGATATTAGGACACGAGTAACTACTCGAAATTCTCCAGCGCCTCCTTCGCTTTTCGTTCTGCCTCCGCTAGCAAGTCGGCAGGTACGGCTGCCTGTAGTCCGTTCGTCTCACTGCCTATCCATGACATCTCGAGCTCAAATTCTTTCTCTTTGTTGTCATCATGGACGAGGTATATTCTGGGATATATCAGCAACTGGGACGGGGCGATGGATAGGAGACAGACATTCTGGCGGCTTCCATGACTGCCTCTCGCATCGAGAGCTCCGAGAACTTAAGTTTCTCCAGTTCAGTCTTAGCCAATTGTCGTCCCTTGCCAATAGCAGCCCCATGGTATCCCTAAACGACACATCGGCGTATGCGAGCACTGCAGCAAGGAAAGGACGTACCAAGCAGACGCCGCTTGGCTCGACAACGTAGAGCGATGGACCGGTCTTGTCAATTCCCGCGAAGATGGTACTGATACCAAACGGCCGCACAGATGAGTAGAGCGTATACATTTGCGCATAAAGCGCCAGGCGGTCTGAAATGTACTATGGGATGTGTGCCGTCTTCCTCAGAGGAATGAGTACGATGCAACAAGTTCATGCATACCTTGACGGTTGGTTGCTCTCTCATGCTATTGCGAACATTTGCACATTCGTCGCGTGCCCTGTTCGAGATGTTGCGGCCATCCGCAAGTAACCCCGCAGTAGCCTAGATACGACGAGTCTAAGGAGAATAAAGAAAAGGAAAAATTAGGAGTTTTACCATGCCAATGTGTCTATCTATCGTCTGGATACGTCGATTGGCTCCTGGAACGAGGAGCTTTGAGTGGATGAGCTTCTCTACGGCAAGGACGACACCGTCCTTGACTCGGAGGCCGATTGCGGTGCTAAATGACACGACTTGTGAGTATGATCAGTGAGGGGACGCACGGACACACCCCGAATTCTCGACGGCCTTGTTAGCGTACTCGACCTGGACGACACACGTCTAAGCTGGAAGGGGGGCTTCGGATGACGGCGCACCTGAAAGATCCGACCGTCTGGCGAGTAAGTACTCGCTGAAAGATCGTAGCCTGTACCGATGGAGGTCATTGTGGTTAGTGAGTAAGTTCTGATTCAGTGCTCGTACGCGCAAGCCATTGACGCGTCCGTGGGAAGGATGAGCCGAACCAAGCCGGACGTGACGCCGAGCTGGTTTGCCGTGCTCATCGTCCTCGACCACGACCACGTTCTTGCTCCCAAATGGACACAGCGGACGCTATCGCACACGATGACTTGTATACCTTGCTCGATGCTCACCCCATCTTCCACTTTCCAGCCCATTCCCAACCGAGGCGGGGCGAGTCCGTTACGGAGCAGTCCCTCGAGCCCTCGATCAGCACCCTCTCCACCTCCGCTCAAGACAGCCACTCGCAGCATGATTATGTCCTCTCGGGTCGCCGCCAGCTCATGGCTCTGAAAGATGCAGATCTCATCGTTGCCGCGGGCTCAGAACTCAGAATGACGTCCCTCTGGGACACCAAGCTAGGTCGCGGGACGGGCAAGTCATACAAGGTACGTAGAAGCACGCACATGGACGGGCTAGACATGGAAAAATCAATACTAGGTTCTCCACGTCCCAACTGTCGACTTCCAAGTCCACCAACTGGCTCTGAACCCTAGTGGCAAGCTTCTTGCAGTCGCAGGTGCTTACCAAGTCGCGGTAGTTGTTTTGCCCCGTGTCGGTTATACAAAAATCGTTTCCTCATCCATCGACTGCAAGTATGCATCTTTCTCTCTTGTCATACCCTGCGTTCACCGTCAATGTAGGGCTGTCCAAGTGGGGCAATTCTATCATGGGATGACGTCCTCAGTACCCGTTGCCAAGGTTGACTGGCACCCATGGGGAGAAGCAGGATCAACCCTCATGGTCATGACTGTGGATGGAAAACTCAGGCGAGCTATCGTCGACGTTGCTCTGTTTCGGATGAGTTGACCGCTAAACCTAGGGAGTACGACATTTCGGTTGACTCGGAGGAACCACAACAGGTGCTCTCCTTCATCCCGGAGAAGAAATCGAGGTCTTTCCTAGCCCAGGATCCTGCGGAACGCGAGGTCACCTCGTTTACTCTCGGAAGAGGGAGGGCTGATTGGGGACCTTTAACTGTGTATGCCATGACTCGTTCGGGGGACATCTACGCCATTTGTCCCTACATGCCGCGCAATGCGTGAGTATATTGTCGCTATCTCCTTCGTCGTATTCGCATATAAATGACCGCGATCAAATTCAGTTCCGTCCCGACTTCATTCGTCCACGCCCTTGAATGTTTTATCGCTGCGAAGCGAGAATTTATTGCACAAGACACATCAGCGACCACGTCCAATCTCTCGACACTCTACGACTATCAGCATAAATACGTTTCCGCTCTTATGAAGCAACTTCCTCCAGGCACTTTCTTCCCTGCTGTATCACTCTCTGTACCTATGCATCCTCCAAATACTATCAAAAGCCAGCCTTTGAGACAGGGTCCGTTCCTCCTCCAACCCTCCCCACGTGCACTTGAAGGTAGTGAGGGAGGAGACGCAACGGACATTGCTTACATGGCTTTTGCGGATGATGGGGAGGAAGATCATGAGGGGGAGACAGAGAGACTTGGAATCATTATTATAACTTATCAGGATGGGAAGGCAGATGTTTGTTTGGATGTCGAGAAAGTCGAAGCTCGATGGGAGAGCAAGCAGGTTTGTCTTCGTCTTGTCTCCGTTATCTGATGGGGGATGCTGATTTTTTTATTTTAGGAAAGGGGAAATGAACTCCCTATGTTCGCTGTATATGAGACGATCGACCTAGGTCTCATCTCCTTGCTTAAAACACCGTCATCGTCAACCAACTCGCTACTGGATCTATTGCAAGCAAACCATCCAGTCATCCTTCCTGACCCAATACATGACGATACCATCTACATCTATCACGCTTTTGGCGTTCACTCGCTCGAGTTTGGAGATTTGCTTCGCAGTCTAGCGACTGCCCTCCGTGCGGACGACGACGACGGGACGACCTTGAATAACGCGCTTGAAAAATCGGTAGGGACACATGTGTCCCCAATCCTAAATACATTTTCCCTTCAACGACGGTGAGTGAAGCGACAAAGCGCATCTCTGCGTTTCTGTTGACACTTCTTCCAAGGTGCTCTAACCCGGTGATAGCGCTATGTGTACCCAATGACGTTTACCTCTCTTATAGCATTCTCATACTTACTTCTGTCTTTCGAATTGCATCCTTTCCGCTGAACCTCCGCACGGCCCTTTCTCATACAGTTGCTCTTTCCTCGTCCTCGTCCTTGCCAAGTATCACGGCGCCGCCCACTTCTACAGAGCTCACCGCCCCTGCTGCCTTTGTTCCTAGCGACCTGCTTACTCCGATGGACGGCCCTTCTGCATACGTCTCACTGCTCGGTACAGAACCATTCACGCCACCAGCTATTTTGACCCTCCGCACCTCGCTTCCCCGACTCTCTTCCGGAGTAACAGCGCGCGAATTTATGCTTACGCCAGATACGCTGCGTTTCCTTGGGGCGCAAGTAACATCGATCACGACACACATAAGGGCAGTGCTGTTAGCGCACAGAATCGTCGAGGACAGGGTTGAACTGCAAGAGTCAGAATTCGCGAGAATACAGGACAAGTGCAGGGAAATGCTTCGCCTTATCGGAGTGTTGAAGGAGAGAGTGAAGGATATACATGGGTCGAAAGAGGAAGGGTGGGTGGGGAGAGTGGAGAGGATGAAGGAGAAACACAAGGAGTTGATGGGGAAGGCTGATAAGATTTTGCAGGCGTTGATGAACGGGGCGTCACCTGAACTGAGTGAATGTGAGACGAAATGGTTTGAGGAGCTGGGAAGGATGAAAGCGGAGATAACTGGTGCGGGGAAGTTTGACGAAGGATCGCTGAAGGCGAGAACGGCGTTGGTGAGTGAGGATAGGTGTTTGACGAGGGTCGATACTGACCGCGTTGGCTCAGCTAAAACGAGAGTATGAACGTATCATGCCGAGCTTAAAGGATGTCGTCGCCAAAGAAGATCAACGAAGGAAGCGCGTGTCTGATAATTCGCGGTCGCTCGGTGTTTCACAAGCATTTGAGCTAGGGGAACGATCCATTATTGAGTACGCCTAGGTGCTCGAAGGCATTGACGCTTTACTGATTGTGATCGCAGAAAAACAAGGATTGCAGAGTTGGAGAAGGAGATTGTAAATATGGCGTTGCAGATGCAATTATCGCTCGGTCGACCGCCTTCGCAGCATGACGGGGAGGGAGTGGGAGACGACTGAGTCGTTGAGCTGTACATATTGTAACCTTGTGCACCGAATGCGACAGGGGCTTGACCCAAAAAGTCAACTCCGATTCAAACTTCGACTCGCAACGCGTGCAGTTGTGTTGGTCCAAAAGACGCGTCGTATTAACAGGAGACGAGCATGTTTGGCTCACTCAAGACCAACACAGACACATCCTCGGAAAAGAAAGACGCAACTTCATGTCAGTCCAGACGACGCCTCCAAGTTCCTGATAGTTCCGACAAGCTCATTCCTTGTAGCATCTACTTCAAGTCTCTTTGGAGTCAAACCTCCCGCTGCAACTCCATCAAGTCAGTTGTGGCTGCATTCACATTACCTACATACTCATTGCCACCACAGCAACCTTGGGTGCATCGTCGTTGCCAGCAAAGGATGTTGACAAACCCAAGGATGGTAAGGTGCATGCCCCTTGAAACCACCAACCACCTCTCTCACCAACAGACAGTCGCCCCCGTCACGACTGCAATCTCCGTCCCTCCACCTTCTGTCCTGAGGGGCAAAACGATCGAGGAGATCGTCAACAAATGGACAGCTGACCTCGACAGTCATGTCCGCGAATTCACCAAGTTTGCCGGCGAGGTCGCGGTGTGGGATCGTGCCCTGATGGAAAACGGGAATTACGTATGTGTCCCAGACGTTCACCTCGATGTTGGACGACCGTGATTGAACCTCTCCTCTTCTCATGAATCGCGTACGTAGCTGGCTGCGTTGTACAGTCACGTCTTGGCTGTTGAACGGGAGCAGACTGATATCGAGCAAGCGCTCGATCATATCGAACAGCAACAAAAGGACCTCTTGTCTACGCTGGATGCGTACGAACGGTCCGTCGGGGAAGTCCTCGGCAGTCAGGGAGGCAGTCTTCGCGCGCTCGATACGGGCCCTGCGGACACGGAGCGTGATAAAAAGTAAGGCAGCTTTCCGTTTGGAGGTACGCGTGTGCTGACGGTGGTTTGGCGTTTCTCTTTATGCATCAGTTATGTCCTCGCGACGGAGTTGCATTCACATCTCGATGATCTCTCGGGATCTCTCACTCAGATGATTGATTCGGTCAATGCCCTCTCGCTAACGCCGTCTTCCAACGGGTCCTCTCATGGCAGCGAAGATCCAATGGTACAAATTTCGCAGATCTTGAGCAGCCATCTAGAAAGTTTGCAGTGGATTGATGGGGCGGTGCGCGAAGTGGATGGCAAGGTCAATGAGGTGGAGGGCAGAGTGCGCGATGTAGGCGTGAATGGCCACACACTGAGCAGCAGTACAGCTCATAAACAACGGGGTTTCAGCTTGTCTCGATAATTACATGGGTATTCATTCCGCGGATTTGTATCTATGTCGTGTTGTGTGCTTGGTTGATGGCCTACGGCTAGGGTATTACAGATGGGTCGAAATGATCCAAGTATATGTATAGTCCCGTTGGTATGTGAAACGTCCATCCTACATAAGCATCGGTGAGTGGGTAAATTCATGATCAAGCAGGAATGAGTCTTGAATCGGATCAGTTGCTCAGCGGACTTCGCGCGCGAATGCGTTCGCCGTATTTGTAAATCCAGATGGGGAATGGAATGCCAAAGACAATGGCGAGCCCTGCAAGCAACGAATTCCCGCCGCCATAACCCAGTTTGGCATACATCTCTGCTCCAAACAAGGGGAAAGCGAACCCAAGGAGGGAGCGGAACACCTGAGAAGCTCATCAGCGACCTTCATTCACAATCAAAGCGCGGAGGAACGCACGGAAGCAGCGGCCAGCGCACTAGCAGAATACGTAAAGGTATCGACGAGATACAGTTGAATCGGGAGGCTGTAAACATCGTCTGGTTTTAGAACACACGGATCACATACACTTGGGAGACACTTGCAAAGTAGTCATCAGCCCGAAACCGTAGATCGCGGTCCCGATGATAGGCATGATCCAGTGAATTCTGGCTTGGGCTGACCAGCCATACCAACTAACGACGAGTCAAGGCATGGGTAAATCAGGCGAAACACCCACTTACAATAATCCAATCGGAGCAAAGAACGAGCCAAATATGAGTGCTGGGACACGCATCTCAGGTTTCCCTTGTCCGCCATTTCTTGCAGCCAGCTTAGTGATGGTTAAGTTCAGGACCTTGGCAGGAAGCAAGCGCGTACTCGAAGGTATATCTGGTCTGATATCTTGACACCAAATATGGTGGCTGCAAAGAAACCCAATCCAAGACCAATGTATGCCAAACCCGCGGTGCCAATGCTGAAGTGGTACACCTGGGAAAACAGATCTGAAAGAGAGTTGAGATTCATGCTAGGGGTAGGGTATAGGGACTAATCAAGGCATACCGGGGAATGTGGCGAACATGAGGTAATAGATTCCTGGTTGATACCGGTATCAGTTTCCTTCCGTGGCAAGTTCCACCTTGTGACTACTGACCATATATCCTAGAAGAAGTTTCAATTGAACCCCCCTCGTGGCATCCAAGGGGAATGGCTTACAGGGACATGTATAGGCTGAGAATAAAGCAAATGAAGCTTCGAGTGAGAAGGATGACCGGGCGTGTCAGGTTGACCCAGAGATAGTTCCATCTACCCTGCGTTTGGGTGACTGCGTAACCCCTTTCTCGATCTGCACCACGTGCATGAAGTCGCCTTCGAATGACTGGTGCATATGTTTCCCTTAAAAGGGGAATCGCGAGGGCACCCGCAGTGCCACACAAGGCAACGAGGAGGTAAAAGACGTATTGGATACCGACTGTTTGAGCAAGGAACCCACCGATGACAGGACCAACTACTGGGCCTAGACGCAAGTATGAGTCGTGAAAGTTGAAATGAAGCAATGAAATCACCGATCAAAGGGCCGAGGGTGTATAATGCCATGGCAGACGCACGGTTCTTCTCGGCGAAAAGGTCGCTTATGCACCCACCGCCACAAGCGATTGGCGCACTCCCGGCAAAGCCAGCTACATGGCTTCAGCTGGAGTGTGATGCATGGTTTGAGGGAGTGACACACCAAGGAAGCGGAATGCAATAAAATAGTTGGTAGTCGGTGCCAGGGCACAGCCGAGGTTGAAACAGAGGAAAAGCAAATTGCCAATGTGCAACACCTGATGGCTGTGAGACAAGGATGTGTCGAGAGGACATGAGGGCATACCCAGGCGCGGCCATACATCTCGGAGAGGGGGCCGAGGAATAGAGGACCGATTGCAAAGGACAACAAGAAGATGCTGAGGGTCAATGCGATGACTGTCGTGCTTGTGATACTGTATTTAAAAGCGATGTCTGGCAGACCCGGGGCCATCATGGAACTGGCGAGGGGAGACACGAAGGTGTAGAAGGAGACCTGTGGGAATTGAATGAGAGGAGGACGGTGAAGGAGAGGTAGAAACGGACGAGGCCCGCGGCGGTCCATTTTCTCAACGAGGACCAATTTCGGGGGTTGTTTGGGCTGTGATCCCAGTTATCGGTGCTGTCAGCCTTGTCGTCGGGGATGGGGGGCTGTTCTGGATCTGGGAGGGGTAAGTCAATGTCGGGGGTGTGAGGCTTTTCGCCAACATGGGTGTGGGATGAGACGACGGAGGTGGTGTCGTCTTGTGCTGGCATTAGAGAGTGGGAATGAAATCCATCGCAAACTGTCCACTTTTAATACGTGTCGGCCGTAAATCTGACATGAACACTCTTGACATTTCCTCAGCCCAAAAAAAGAAATTCGATCGAACTTAGTAATGACATCACATCACATGACATCACACTACACTGTATCGTCCCGCAACGGCACTCGGATTCCGCATTTCGGCCTGCAACGCCGCAGCCGACGCCTCGATCAGCAAACGCTTGATCTCCCGCACAGCTTGCTCGACCTGCACAAGTCAACAGTCAGCCTCATACTCTCATACTCATACACAATCCCTCAAAACGCACCCGATACTCTTCATTCGACTCCACAAGCAGATGCAGCTTCGGTGGTCCCTCCGCCGGTGGTTCCTTACTGGCCTCATAGTAAATGCCTGCTCGTACACGTTTAGTCGGCTCTCCATCAATCCTCGCAAACCCCACTCACCCTTGTTCGTGACAGAAGCCCCCGTCATGTCGATGAGCTAGTACAACCGGGTCAGTAAATAGCCGTGGCCGTGTGGCCAACACATACCTGGACCATCGTCTCCTTGTTTGTAACTCGCCACCTCGCCTTTTGAGGGTAGTCGTTAATGGGTATGATCGCGTGAAAGTCCGTCGAGTCCGGGTTCACTTTTCTACCCCCGCTCTCTTCGTGTTGGATCTGTGATTGAAGCACGAGTTTCATTGCCTTGAGCTGTGCGTTGAGCTTGGCAACCACGCTCAGCGCTTGTCTCTGAGCCGGCGAGTCCTTGCCAGCGCGATTAGCAGCCTCTTGCGCAGTTTTGATCTGGGCTTGTATCTTCTCCTCTTCTTTCGCGTGCGCGAGCCGCCGCGCCGCCGTAGCGCCAGGAATGCCCAGAATACCCTTGGACGAGTCTGGCGCGGGTCCACGTCTGATCTCTACCTTGAAATTGCCAAAGGTCATGTCGTCCCCAGCAGCAGCAGCAGCAGCAGTCGTTCCCTTTTGAGTTTCCTCCGTCTTCTCTTCTTCGGGCTCGCCATACGCTTTCCGCTCCGCACGATCTTTGGCCTCTCGTTCCTTGTCCAATCGGTCCAACCCCTTGCCACCGAATCCAGATCCGGCTACTTGCGCTTTCCCCGTCTTCACCTTCTCCAAAAAGCCTGTACAAGCATCTCCGGTCAACAACCTCACACAAACAACTAGACAGACATACCGTTCGCAAGCTCCTCAAGTTCCTTCGGTGTCGCTGCATTGCTGGCTTTCAAGGCCCGATAGATGTCGACCGAATACCTCTCTTGCTCGGGCGTGATGAACGTGACGCACGTTCCCTTGTTT
>JBBPRD010000611.1:0-11449 GCA_038092855.1 Boletus piedmontensis | reverse complement strand
CTAGCGGCCCCACACAGCCTACAACCGCATCCATACCGTCATGTGAACCGAGGAGCCCGGAATGAGGCAGGCGGGCAACCGAGCCTTTTAGGCCGTACAGGCCACAATATGCTGCGGGGATCCTGACGCTTCCACCAATATCTGTGCCGACTCCCAGAGCGCTTCCGCGGCAAGCAATGAGGGCACCCTCTCCTCCGCTGCTGCCTCCACTTGTCAGCTTTCGGTTGTATGGATTGAGAGTCCGCCCAAAGACATTATTATTTGTCTCTAACGACTAGAAGGGACGTGAATCTTTGATTGGTCGGCCGTACGGGTTATTCGCTTACGAGCAAGGTTTGAGGGTTTTGAGTTTTAATGTATATGATGGCTCCTGATCTTCTTAGAATGTTGACCACGAGGGCGTCGTTATCGGCCACTGTCCTGTACGCCCAAGCTGAATAAAGGGTAAGCCACCGACCTGTGTGCCGAAAAGGATGCTATGCTTACCGATGTAGCCAGTAGATGTGTCCAGACCCTTCACTTTGATATGGTCCTTGATCGAAACCGGTAGACCATGCAGTGGTCCGACGACTTGTCCGGTCTCCTTTAGATGCCGATCCAGTTCTGCAGCTCTTTCAAAAGCGTCCTTGAGACAAGATTCCGTCAGACAATTGGTCACATCGTTGGCGCGGATTGCGACTGTGACAACTGCTGTTAAGACTTCGGTTGAAGTGTACACGCCTTCCCGGACGAGTTCGACGATGGCAGTGGCATCGCAGTTTACGATTGCCCTCTGCTTGTCGGTGAGTATCGCCTGGGGGTATGCCTGCACGTTGACGACATCAACATGAGGCCTGTGGTCATGGTCAGCAGCAAAAGCGAATTGGCGCAGATTATCTGTGCGATCGCGCTGCTTGCGGGCGGCCACATCTGTAACCGGTAGAGACGGTGTGTGAAGCATCCTCGTAGTGTGCTAGTGCGAGCGCCAAGCACAGGTAGCTATGGGACGAGGTGATGCTTTTGACGGAATTGAACAAAAGGGCAAGCAAATATGGTTTGTCGACTAACGAAACTACTTGCTGTAGAAGCAGTGGCATGAGGGCTGTACATTCTTGGGCATGTGTCTAGACGGCATGCGAGAACTTCGGACACGGTCCATTATCATGGAACTCTCAGCTGGTTGCAGTGTGAGCTACGTGTGAGCCTTTCTAGGCGAGCCGGGCCTTGACTCTGGTGGAATTTAGTCCGTTGGTGAATAAGTGGACTAGTGCCAGCGTCTCCCTCTTCCCGCTCCATGAAACGTGCCTCATTTCATTCAGCTTCTGCACCGCCCACCTCCGACAGCTTCGCCGTCACTCAGGCATCCCACCCACCCTGCAGTTATGCCCACCCAATTACATTCCTGTACCTCCCTACTTTTACTTTGCTGTGCATACCGTAGCGTTCGACATTCACAGGCTGATAGTTTCTGAGCTTCTACTTGCTGTACAGTTACGCACCTGCTATAAATGGTTTGCCCGGGCTCACATCTCCTGCATGGCTACACAGCTGGCTCGCCCTCACAATCACCTTTCTAATCGCGCCAAACTTCGCTCCGCTGTGGAGCGTAAGCCTGTGTTCAAGAGCGTATTGGAGAACCCCTTTCAGATTAGTTGGTATGTTCCATTCCAATTCCACTGAAATCCATGGCCAACCGATCTCCAGGCCCCAGGTCCCAACGAACATTCGGAACGTCGTTTTAGCTTGCCTCGTGGCCGCCCTTGAGAATATTCCTCCGCGCGTCCATTCTTCTCGAAAATCTTCGCAGAAAAAAGGGCTTTCTAACGTAGTAGACATCCCCGAGGAGATCGAGTGTGACGATATTCAAACAACCCCCTCACATGCACCTGGCCAGGAGTGTGCAAACCATGTGTCCGGCGCTTCACCACATCTCGTTATCGGAATCAACGCAGTGACCAGGGCGCTAGAATCCCAGCTTCGCGTCACGCGCAAACATGTTGTTGTGGATAACCTCCCACAGAACGGCGATCAGCTGCCACCGGGTCCAGCACCATCCCCAATAGTCGTCGTGTTTGTCTGTTGCGCCGACGTTGATCCATCCGCGTTAGTCGATCACATACCATACCTGGTGGCCGGGTGCAACTCCTTCAGGAATGTAGCGCAACCGCTCAGATTAGTTCCGCTACCACAGGGTTCCGAACAAACAATTTCCCATATTCTCGGTGTCCGCAGAGCTGCTGTCGTTGCACTCCGAGTATGGGACCATAATTGCAACTAGAGTGTTCCGTTACTCATACGTTCCTCGATTACACAGCACGGCTTTCCCTTATCCGAAACAATGCAGGACATTCTGGGATCTGTTCCCACTGTTAGCGCCCCCTGGCTCTGCCCCTCAGATGCCCAAGGTATGCCACAGCTTGTGCCCACGCATATCAAGCAGCTCCGCACAACTGCTCCAAAAGACATGAAAGGTGCAAGAGAACAAAGGTCGAAAGCAAGAGCAGCAGCAAAAAAGAATGCGCCAAATTCGTCTCGGACAGTGCGTCGGAAGCCTCGCATGACGTTAGCGACTGGATAGGAGGGTGCTGTGTAGAAGGGTCATTCACAGCGCCAAGGAAGCTGGAAAAATGGCTTGGATGGTTCCTGGTTTTGTATCAGCACGTTGACTAATTCCACCGTATGAACTTTGTAGAGATTAGCTGGCTTGAGCGTCTTCGAGGGGCCACAGCACATTCAATGAAAATATTCAGTGTTCTAAAGCACAACGGGGTTAGCGTTGTGCCAGCAGAAATTCCTGCTGGAAGCTCAAAATTAATTTCGGCCTCTTTGCCAAGTACAGACACTGCCTTCGAGTCTTTGCCTTTGGATCGGCTGTTTTACTGGCAACTACCATCTTTGGTGTCAAGTGTCAGATAAGCTCTTGTGCTCCATTACTTGATCACCGGTCCATTGCAATGTTCATAGCCATAGTAGGCACACGGGCTGCTGGCAAATCCTCGATTCAGGACTATCTCGTCTCCAAAGGCTTCACTTTAGTGCACCTTGCCCAGACGGATCTCATTGAGGTAAGTCCAGTCCACCTATCCTATCGGACGACTTCCCACCCATGCGTTGGCACTGCATAGCCTCGCATTACTACACCCTCAACGCGTACGTCGGCCGTACTGCATCCCTCTGAAACTTCGGGGCCGCCCCCACACAAAGATACTTCCGAAACGCAGTCTTTTCTCAATATGAACTCCCCAGTGTTCTCAGTATTTCCTCAGCATTCCCAACCAACCTTGACGTTTGCCTCTCCCGAGGAGCTTCTCAACCACGTTACCCGAAATTGGCGAACAAATTTTGTGACTGTCGGCCTGACCTCCAGTTCCCTTGTCAACCTTTTTGCCAAGCGGCCCTTCTTCCTGCTTGTGAATGTAGATGCTCCGTTGCTACAGCGTTACCGTCGATTGCAGGGGTATGTCTTCCTGGGAGACTCTCTAAGCGATACTGGAAACAGCCTCAGCCCAGATTCTCCATCACTGGAGGAGTTTGTTCGTCAAGACGACGAGTGCGTCTTCGGAATCGATGCGAATTCTCCGGGCTCGAATGACCGACCACTGTCGGGTTTTCGCGGATTGAACCATCTTGTGAAGCTCAACGTCATCAACACGTTCCAATCCTTATCAGAGTTACATCTTCACCTGGATTCGCTGGATATGGCAGATACCGAACGATTACGCCCCCGGTGGGATACGTATTTTATGGCATGGGGCATTCTTCGATGCGTTTGTCCAGAACTGACCATCCCGTTCCCAGACGCTTGCTGAGCTGGCATCTCAGCGTTCGAATTGCATGAAACGCCGAGTTGGTGCTATCTTGGTCCGCGATAATCGCATCGTTGCCACAGGGTAAGTCATGCATGGGTTTCCGCAGGAGATGATATCCGATCAGGCTTGGTTCAGATACAACGGCACTCCGCGCGGCCTAACAAACTGCAATGACGGCGAGGAATACCAATCAACTTCCGTTTGTTTTCATTGACTGTGAATTCAGGTGGTTGTGCACGGTGCAATCAAACCTCAAGCACGTGGGACGTCGAGTGCCTATGCCTACACGCAGAAGAAAATGCCCTTCTAGAGGGAGGTCGTGACCGAGTGGGAACCAACGCGATATTATATTGCAATACGTTCGCGCGCCATCATTGCGTTGCTTCATCGATTCTAACGTCATGTTTTAGATGCCCGTGCCTTAAGTGCACTATTAAGATAATACAGAGTGGCGTTAAGACGGTTGTTTACCACCTAAGTTACAAAGTGTATGTGTTTGCTCTATTATTCTGTAAGTCGGCTTCTAATAAATGGTGGTAGAGACGAGGCATCGGCAAGGCTCTTCAAAGAAGCAGGCGTAGAAATCAGGCGCCACACTCCACCAGCTACACCATGAGCTTCTGGTTGTTCCGTCCCCAAGTTCCAATGGCGTTACTCTCTCAAGATGAGAGCCACGTTACTATCGATATCCCATCTAACATCATCTTTCAAGAAAGTAACGTCACATGATACACGCCCTGATGTAGCCATGAGCGCTAGCCAGACGGCGTCTTCGTTACCGTTCCTTAGGGCCCTATACAGTTCCCTTGCACATGCTTGGAGTTCTTCATGTGCTTCGCGGTGCAGAAACCGCCGGAAAATCAGGATAACCTCCCACCCTGCGGTGTCTCGCATGCGGACTCCGGTTACTGCTGCGGTCATGGTCTTTAATATTGACCGGTATAACCGGTGTGAATGAGTGTACGCTGATTCTGTTCCGACAGCACCACGACCCCGGCGTGCGAGAGCGTTTTGTCTGTCCGCGGCCTCAAGCTTGGCCAAGATGGTCGTAAATCGGGGCCAGATGTCATCCCAGATCCTCTGGCCCATGAAACTGCCCACATGACTAACCAATGATTCGACCAATGCTGCCGCAGCACTGACGACGAAAACTTCTGTGTCATTGAGCCGGTTCAGGATGTATGGCCAAGCCTGATGGACGGAGGGAAGAAGTGCGGACTCGGACAGGACTGGTGTAGCGGATTTTAGTAGCAGCAAAATCCGGGCCCGAATGACAGGTGAACCGTGAGTGAGGAAATAGATTGATCGTGAGACCATTTGCTTTGCCAAAGCCTGCGCAGGTGTGAGCGACTCTTCCTGGTCAGGATCATTCTCTCGCTTGAGCTCGTCTTCTGCCCCTTCACCCTCCCCTTTTTTAAGGTCACCCCAGGCCTGGCGAGGGGCAGGACCATAGTCCGTGTCATCATATTCCTGCGGGGGATCATTGCGATGAGAAACCCAATCTAGCAGTGAATCGAGACTCTGGAGTTTCAGCGGCGCGAGAGCGTCCTCTTTAGCTGCATCTTGGACGCGAGGCTCGTCATTTTCAATGACTTTGATGACCTCTCCCAAGACTTCCACCAGGCCCTCGACGAGTACACCGTATCCATGATACTCGTCAAGTCTGTCGAAACACTCTTCCACTACATCCCCTGCTTTCTGGACGACGTCACTGCCAACCAGGCGGACCAATATTACCAGGACCTTGGTAGCGTCAACATCAAGCCATCGGCGGCCCAGCCGATGGGATACTGCGTCAAGAGCGTAGTCAAAATGCGAGAACAACAGGTTCGCAGGTGATGCGTAAGAGGTCGCATTAGCAATGAAGGTGAGAGTAGCAAGTGCAGTCAGAGAGAGCTGCGGTGTCGGAGAGATGACAGAGTGAAGGATAGGATACAGGACGTGTACAAGAAGCGGCGTGAAATTGGCTTGCAGGATGCTGGCGCTGATTGCGAGGAGGTGAAGGCAAAATGTCTTGTGTAATAGAGGTTGGAAATTCAAGTCGGTTGGTGTGAAGCGACGGGGCTCCGCAATGTCTGCCGTAACCCGTATTATGGTCAATCCTTTCGTGAATTCCGTTCGCGGGAGGGAATCGTCGTCCAGCAAGTCAGATGGCGAATTTGCGGTCTCACTGGGTTCAATGGTCCACAGTTCTGCGATGTCTCGAGCGAGTCCTCTAGCGAATCTCTCGAGTCGTTTGCTATGTGTGGCGACGCGCTGCGAGAGTTGGTCCTCGCTTTCGAGAAGGGTACCACTCACACCTTCCAGCAGTCGACCTGCACACCAGAGAGCCGTCACAGCGGTGCGCGACTCAGAAGTGCGCCCAGTGCCGGAAAACCACTCGATCGCGTAAAGACAGTTGTCGCCGCTTGCGCGACCTAATGCTCTGAGCATCCTTGCGAGAGCATCACTTGCGGACCTCGAGAGGACATTTTTGAATGACACTTCAGGGAAAACGATCCCCCCCGCTGACTCAGGGTCACCTTTCAGAATGAGTTGCACACCGGGTGCATGATGAACTGTGACGGGAGGAGTTCTGAATTCCAAAACTGCAAGTAACGTCCAGCCCCATCGTTCGATGCCTCCGCTAGGACCGAGGAGAAGGTTTAATCCTAGCGAGAGAGACGAAAGCCCAAGGTGTTTTGAAGTAGTAGATTGAGTTAGTCGACAAATCGCTTCCACCTGACCGGCGATATGTTCCACTTTAGAATCCGCCTGAGAGCCGATCCAATGAGCCAAAGAGCCGAGACTATCTTTAGCAATTTGCGTCAGGGTCCCTAATAGTGAATGGCGCGCCGAAACACACGAGAGAAGGTCGAGGATGGAACTGTTTGCCAGCTCGGCAACCTGGGGATAAGACGAATTGGACAACGAGAGTAGCCACGAGAGCAATAGAGGTTGGGATTGCGGAAGCGTCAATGAAGTTGTAGCCAAAATTTCTTTCGCCATACTGGCTAGTGCAGTCAATGCACAAGGTGTTGGGTGATTGACCAATGGAGTGAGGTTATTCAATGCGATATGAAGCTGGGAGGCGGAAGCCCTTAGCCAGGAATAGGTGCGGGTGACTAGGTAAGGCACCGACATCGTTGGCTGTAACTCTGCCTCCGGTGCATCGTTGAAATGTGCAAAGTCTTCGAGATCAACCACACTGCGGATTGCTCCATCCGCAATGCAAACGGCATCTCCGATAGACAGTACCACTACCTTCTGTATAACGACAAGGGTTGCGGCGACAACTTCTCCACTGGCCCAGTTTTTTGTTTCCTTGGAAGCGATGGCGATCCGCGTCATCGTACTGACAACACCTGGTAGTACTGATGGAATGAAACGAGTTGGTGCATAAACCCCAAGGACGATATCCAACAATTGCAGAGAGAGGCGTTGCAAGGCCCGATGACGTGACTTGGCCGTCGACAGGAGGAAGTCCACAGTCTGCCCTATTACAGGTAAGAACCTCGTCGAGTGCGCAAGCGCCTGATATTGAGCGAGACGTTGCTGAGCGGAAGAACCTTGGACCTCGAGTGGTGCCTCTGAATCCGCTCGTTCACGGAGAAGTGCAAACAGACAACGTGCGGCAGCTTCCTTGGTCTCATCACTTCGATCTTTGCCTTTCCCCTTCCCTTCGAGACTCCCAATGATGGAGCTGCACAACATAAACATCTGACTCCAGACCTCCAGCTCGCCAGTCCACCACCACGAACCACACAGGGTTGCGAGTATTCCGAGGAGCTTCTCCATTACTTGGTCAGGGATGTTGTTCGATGGATTTCTGCGTAAGATTGTGGATAGAGGGAAATATATATATGATGCGAGGTTAGCGGCGAGCGCTGACTCGGAGTGCTGTCCGAGAGTATCCTCCAGAGAAGAGAGGAGCTGCAACACAATGGAGACATTTGGTGGTGCAAGTTGGGATTTCTCGAGTAAGGGTACACAAATTGGTTTGAGCTGAAACTGATTAACGATCAGCAATCGGACCATACAGACCTGAGCTTACCTTGTCAAAAAGCTTTTGACGTTCATCTTCCATGGATGCCATACCAGCTTGTAGACGTCTGAGTTCAGGTTAGCCTCGATGCCACCCTGACTCATCTTGTCCGCAACCAACTTGACCTCTTCCCTTCCCCATGTTAGCTTAACGGTAGTATCTCTGTCATGCTGCTTCATTTTTATAAATGTTCACAAGCTTCGGATCCAGCAGTCCCCCAATCCATCGCCAGCTCGGAGTCTGTCTGATTCTGGCCTCCCTTCCTTTCCCTTCCCGACCATGTCCCTTGCGCCAGAGCGAATCCTCCTCCTAGATTCATATGACTCCTTCACGTTTAAGTGGGTCGCACGCAGAATCTCAGTGTTGTCCAGGTCTGAGTCTTATCCCTTCCAGCCTTGCATCTCTCTGTCGCAAGGCAGCACCGTCCAGCCAAATCCACATCATCAAGAATGATGAACTAACGTTAACAAAGCTACTACCGTTCCTTCAGTATTTCACCGCCATCATCGTAGGCCCTGGTCCCGGATCCCCCGACGTGGCTGCGGACGTTGGAGTCGTCAAGCATTTGTGGAAACTCGATGAGCATCATTTGCTACCTATCTTTGGTGTATGTCTTGGGCTACAAAGTCTGGCCACAGAATGTGGTGCAACAATCAAGAGGCTACCTATTGTGAAGCATGGTCAAGTCTCCGTCGTGGAACACACGGGAACAGACATATTTAAAGCCATCGGTATCGTGGAAGCTGTTCGTTATCATTCCCTCCATGCCCAGCTCAATGGAGTGGAAGATCTAGAGGTACTCGCGTGGACCTCTGATGATTTTGGGGTTGAAAAAACGATCATGGCCCTCAAACATACCAAGCATCCATTCTGGGCGGTACAATATCATCCCGAATCCGTTCTTACTCGAGGCGGGGGGGTTGAAGTGATGATAAACTTTTGGCGCCTGGCTCGTTCTTGGAACGCTGCCCGAAATCGTCGTATTCACTCATGGGACGCCGCGTCTGCAGCAAGGTTCGGCACACCCTGGCCAAACCCACGCCCGCCTCTTACTTCTACCCACACCTCATCTCCGGGAACAGTCCTTACTGCCACCCTGCATCTCCCAGGCGCGAATGCAATGACTGTCTGCGAGCTTTTCGGCGCAAAAGATGAATCATCTCCTTTTGTGATGCTAGAATCCCTTGCCCAGCCTGGGCGATTTACCATCATTGGTTGTCTCCACCCGTCCTCTCCTCGTATCATATATTCCATCGGCGATAGCCTCCTATCACTTCACATAGGCGACTCAGTTTCCCACGTCCATCTAGAATCACACGACGTCTGGTCGTGGTTATCTTCGTTCATGAGCGAACGCAAAGCCTGCAATGGTTCATTCGACTCGCCCTTCTGGGGAGGTTTAATCGGCTACTTATCTTACGAGCTTGGGGTCAAATCGCTTGGCGTGCCGTCAACGGCAGCTCCCGCGGAGAAGCGTCATCCAGACGCGAACTTGGTCTTTGTAGAACGTAGCATCGTTCTCGACAACAAGACGGATATAATTTATCTTCAATCTATTATAGACAGTGACGAACAATGGCTCGCCGAAACGATGGCAAGACTCAAACATACCATCTCAGATTATACTACTCGTCCGTATAATGTTGTCCCTTCTTCAACGAAGGTGCAGCCCGGCACAGCAACTGTTATCTTACCCGACAAGGAACTATATATTTCTAGAATCAATATGGCAAAGGAATATCTTTATGCGGGGGATTCCTATGAACTATGCCTCACAGCTAGTACGAGGGTCGTTTTAAACGATCCTATCACTCGCAAGGCTTGCCGACACTCTTCTTCATGGGAACGTTACAAGCATCTTCGTGAATTGAATCCCGCCCCTCACTCCGGATTTCTTCGGTTACATCCCACAACACTGCTAGCTTCATCGCCAGAGCGTTTTCTTTCTTTTTCTCGCCCACCGAAATCGACGTTTCAACTACGTCCCATCAAAGGCACTGTTCGAAAAGGACCTGGTATCACGCGTGCTGTTGCAGATCAAGCGCTTCGAGGTAGTGTGAAAGAAGTGGCGGAGAACCTGATGATAGTCGACCTCATACGCCATGATCTTCATCATGTCGTCGGTGAAGACGTTGAAGTAACTCAATTTTGCACGGTCGAGGAGTACAAGACCGTCTGGCAGCTCGTCAGCGTCATTCAAGGGAGACCTACTGACGGCGCGGATGAACTGGACGGTCGGTATGCCAATGGTGCCCTTGGCTGGGAGTTGTTGAGGCGTAGCCTCCCACCTGGTAGGATTCTGTGACCGTATGACACTCATTCGCGTCGTTTGAACCTCGAATTTTATAGGCAGCATGACCGGAGCGCCTAAGAAGCGTAGTGTCGAAATCCTGCAGACCCTCGAAGACAGTGAACGGAACGTCTATTCAGGCGTTTTTGGTTACTGGTGTGTAGGAGGTAGTGGAGATTGGTCGGTTACCATTCGGAGTTGCTTCAAATACGACGATCGGTACAACCAAATGTTCGAACCCTCCTCAAAGACCGCAGAGTCAACCCTCGACTCTCACGTGGAAGAGTGGGTTATGGGTGCCGGTGGTGCTATCACAGCACTCTCGGACCCTCAGGCGGAATGGGATGAGATGACGGTTAAGCTTCAAAGTGTTGTCCGCGTTTTTGGGGCTGCGATTCCCCGTGGAAAATAATTATATCTTTGCTACTCGTCGCATACGCTAATTATAATTGAATTCAACTTCAACCACACATGAAGAGCGGCGAGTGAGTTGTTCACCGTGGTCGTCATCAAGCCATGAGGGCTATGTGTTTGAGTTCACTGTCAGATACTTTCTCAGTCCGAGGTTTCGACGAAGAGCACAAAGCGCTTACTTCTGAACTTGTTGTCCTACTTTCATAGGGGGATACAAACCCACGATTTCTGCGTCAGGCACCGCCTCAAACGTTTTTGCGCGCTCTATCAATATCGGCAGAGGGGAGAGGTCGTAGTCGGAAGAAAGGTGCCAGAAGAAGGTCGATGAGATTCTGATAAGAGGCCGATCTGGGTGACTAAGCTTGCGTTTCGCAATGGTCTGGAGAGAGTGCGTGTCAAGCGCACAAGCCACTGTGCGTCCACACACGACTCACATCGACAGTCGCTTCATTCACGACCACTTCATGGAAGCCAGCCTTGATAAGACCTCCAGTGAGATGCTCGATCTGCTTTCCAGCTTGTACGAGAAGAAAGCGTCCAGTTGGCGGAAATCTAACTGGAATGCGCTTTCCCGTATTCCGTGCCCAAATATGGAGACCTGGGTATCGCGAGCGACCGTGAATAGTGAGGCAATTGAGATCGGTATGAAATCCTGCCAAAATGGTATCCTTCTCGCCGTATTTAGTGAGATCAGAGGCAGTTGGACCAAGTAAATGCGGTCTGTGCGAATACAGTCAAGGTATAGTCTTGCAGAGGATGGATGTGCCCTTGCCCGTATTTTCCTGCCTCCTTGATAATGTCTCGAGGGAGTCCAAGGCCAATCGCGGTCATTTCCGCGATATTCTCAACGCTTGACAAAACACATACATGAGCGACATTAGGCGTGGAAAAAGGGTGCCGTACGCATCCTTCATGGACCTGCCCCACTTCTCC
>JBBPRD010000610.1:0-11450 GCA_038092855.1 Boletus piedmontensis | reverse complement strand
TGCATGCAGAAATAGTCTTCGGTGACTAGTAGGTCGGGGGAAATCGTGAACTGGGGGGAGGGGGGGACTCGGAGCCTTACATGAGTCATTCCGCGCTTTGCAATCTGGGACATAGTACTTCCGCAGGACTGAGTCCTGCTCCTGGACAAACTGGAGGTTATATGCCGACGGTCCTGTTGCTCTCTGCTTTTGCCAAAAAGTACCAGCCTCCTCTCCCAGAGGCCCGACGCATCTCATTTTTCGAGTGCGGAGTCGTCACTTGGTGTGCTGAATTCCCGAATCTTGTTCAGTACTATATGTTTGCGGTTGAAATGTTGTTTCCTGAGAAGAGCAACGGCTTGCCTCATAGACTGGTCTGGTCACCAGACTAAGAGGAATATCCAAAGAGTCGGCGCTCCCTTCTGAAGGTGCGCATGACTGGCAGCGAAAGGACATATAGTAAATCAGAGGCACTGTTCTCGCTCACGATCGCTGCTCTTCATCCCGCATGGGCTCCCTTCCAAACACCCCATATTATCCATATTTACGAAGTCGGAGTCCAGCCGGGAAGAAGTACGGGTAACAGCGCAACGACGATCATACACTTTCAATCTTTCCAAGTTTACAACTACATCTAGCATACAGCACAATACCTCGCTTACGACGCAGAGTTCACTTTGTACATGCGCTTTTAATATTTGCTGTTGGGCCCGAACGTAAACAATTGGTTTGGTGGGATGGGCTGCCTTGGGTCGATCGGGTGGAGCTCAAGCTATGATACAGATCAGAAGACCACCACACCAAGAGGGGAAATTTTATTACGTGACCATTCTCTTCGATAAGAGTCCATCCAAACCCGGGCTTATCCGCTTGCGTGATACTGAACAAGGAATGGAATAAGCGGAACAAGTAAACAATGTATAAAAATGGGCGATGGGCGCTGCTCACGTGTAAGCGTCATGGTCTGCATGGTGGTTGATTTCCCATGCTACTCCGAAAGCAGGGTTAATGGTGGCAGCAATATTTCCGCTGTCAACTACCCCGGTGGAGGGATATGCGCCTATGGTGAGGAAATACTTGTCGCCCTCGATTTTGCGGCCCTTCCACTACAAGGGACATGTGAGTGCTACGTTCCGGTTGACAGGGGACAATCATACTAGTTGGAAACCTGCATTGGTGTGGACATGCTGAACGATAAGCTTCGTGGGGTTGATACCGACGGCGGGATATCCTTTAACACGAGAAGCGATTCTGTAGCCAGCGTGTTCAGCTTTGAGAGGCATTTGAACTGTGGATTCGGTAAGAAGTGTGGGACAGGGGGGGGGTAACTTGAAAGTACGTGGGCAGTTGTGGAATTTATAGCTGTGGAACGTCACAAGAGACGATTGCCGCGCATACCTATTCTTGTACAGATATAGATACTTCTGCTTCCAATCCTCCCTCTTCGGCATGTGCTCATCCGAACAAGGCTGCGGGTTGGTAAGTTCTTTCCATGCATGTACTTCTTGATACGCCTAAGGGAAATCAGGTCGAGTTTAAGAGCGTCACGTTCAAATAAAGGCTCCCACATTCACCTGGTCTGAGTACATCATTTCGGATCGGAGGACCGTTCCACTTCATTAGTCTCGACCCAGACGTTCTCGGAGGTGCGGTCGAGTATATGCAAACACTTTCTAGAAGTACCGGAAGCATCCGAGCTTCTAAGAAGGAAGCCAAGAACGGTTGGTTCGAGACCAGAACCCCATCTTAGAGAGTTGAGCGCTGGATTATCTGATGGAAGCTTTCTATATCGCGTCGACCAGGTCCCCGTGCGCCACTGCCCAAGTGGCTGTGCTATCACGCTGCCTCTGTTATAGCTGCGCTTGTCTATAACCATAGGTAGCAACTCATGCTAGCCATATTTGACACCAGGACCTATGAGGTAGGGACTTCTCGTCCAGCACGCTGTGATTGGCAAGTGCCGTACCAATGAGCAAACGCGTGACAAACTTGAAGACGCTCTGGGACCGCTTGCTCGGGTGCCAACGTCACACTGTTACCAGTGTGAAACCAGGATACACCAATTCGTCAGTACGTGCCGCGAATGGGGCCCATCGTTTATCATGAACCACACACTGGAGTTGCCAGTAGTAGCGAGCTGCTCACGGTCAGGTAGTTCAAAGTTTCCGTCAAACCACGCATCCCATGATACACCACACGTTGAACCCTCCAATGTCATGTCGCGGTTTCTGACAGCTCCGTGCTTGCATAGGTTGAGTGTAGTGGCATGTCCGGTGAGTCACAGGTTGCTGCTCCTGACGAGCCCGTGCCCAGAAACTGACTACTCTTATTTGAGGCTTGTTTTTCCACACTGGAGTAGACCAAGTTTCGCCTCCTACGTGACCACCCTAGCTGTTCGCGTCCTGTTACTACCAACCTACCTTACTCGAATCACGAACGCGCGGCGCAACAGGGGGTGGATTTTTCATAGCTTTAACGAGCGGTGCTGCTGAAAAAAAAAAAGATCTTGGTCCCAGGCTGGCTGTGAGTCCGCACAATTTCTACTGATTGATCATGATAATGCAATTTGAATTGCCGTGCTTCCTGAGTCGGGAGAAAACACCGAACTTTTCAATCGTGGAGCGCGGTCCATCTCTCCAGAAGGGACTAATATATTTTTGGACCAGTTACGTCTCCGAAGCCTGATCATATGATAGGGCGCCTTAGGCAACTGTCCAACAGGGCGGCACAGATCACAGAATCGCAGGAGCCTCGTGACCTTGATGACCAACACAGAAAGGTTGGCGAGCCCGGCCTCATTCCGATAAAGGACCCTGTTTTCGCCACCTCAATCACCAGTTCTTGGTGGTGCTAGTGACCTTCTGGGTGGGGTTTCTTTGCATGAGCTATTTATGGGGACTCAGACAATTGTGTTCTCTCGGCACACGGAATACATACTCCGTGGTGCACTTCGGCATGACGTTGAGGAAAAGTTGGGCAGCTCAATTTCATTAAGACCCCTGGTCATCACTTTGGCCGAAGCTCTTAATGTATGCCCGAGTCACTCAGTAAGAAATCGTGTTGTGTTGTAGATCATATGACAGTCGATGAATGAAGTCACTGATGTTTATACATAGGTACAAGTTTTCAACCGTACGCAAATCGTTGAACGTCGAGTGGGCACTGTTTTTTCCACTTCATCACCTCCGACACTTGGTATTTCAAGGATGCGAGTTCATTCATGGAAAAGTGTATTTGTGTCCCTTCCTGTCACTAGCCTCGAGGCAAGTGAGCGCGCTCTCTCTCTCGTATCTTTCGGCAGCCCCTCTTCGGCACCCATCCACAATCAGGATCTGAGCTTCTATTCGGACCCTCCTTAGTCCCGCCCTTTTCCCGCGCGTGGTGGAAATCCGCCACTGTATATTCACTCACTCCTTTTTTGATTTCAACGGCGATGGGTCGGTGTGGATGTGCTTTAGCTCACCCCCATTTAATGTTCGCCACAGGTGGCGAGTCTTGCTCTTCTAGGTTTCGTCTTGTCCTCCTCGCCTCGCTTCCCGAACGGAGGGGTTGTATTCGGACCCATATCGTGATCGCACATGCAGCTCGGACTATCGTGACACTGTCCACAGATATGCAGGGGATAGTTTACTCCATGGTGTCCATGAACGTGGTATGAAGATCACATGTAAACATCCACCCTCGTCGACGTGCCACATCGAGGTCCCAATTCAAATCTAATTGACATTGATTCCCTCCCCCGTTACCAACACTTTCCATAACGTCCCTCTTTTTTTTTTTGCACAGGACGGACCTCGGCGTTATTTACACGCTTGAAGAAGTACACAACATTTGGTTCTAATCTCCCTTCAGTAGGAACTTTGATAGTAAACGGATGGATCCGAAAGCAACCTTATCTGAATTGGGAGGACTCCACGATGAGTCGTTGAGTCCGTGGCTCATAGTTGCCCTTCTGTCACCGCTTCTTCCGCCTCAGCACCCCCGGTCTTTCGTATTTCAAACGTGTATTAAAAGACCATCCATGGAAAAGTATATATGTCGTCCTTCCTGCAAGCCCCGAGGTTAGTGAATTATCTCCCCCTCTTGGCTCATCCCCATTTATCGTTCGCCACATGCAGATATGGGATACGACGGGTACGTGTGTCCGCTCGCTCGCTCCTCGTTGTGCCAACGACATGTACGTCTCGATACTGTACTGTCCCCTTCGTCTCTCTTCGTGATTGGTTATATCCGGCTCTTGGTTCTTTATCCTTACTGCACACACGGCTCAGATCCACCTGCTATATGGTACCATGAATGGTTGGGATCAGGTTGTCTATGTTGTCCATGAACGTGGTATCAAGATCCTGTATGTGAACCCCCCTCGTCGACGTGTCACATCGAGATCTCAATCCAAATTTAATTGTTATGGATTCTCTCCCACGTTACCCACCCCCTCCGTGGCGTATTTCTTTTTTGCACAGAATGGACATCGTCGCCAACCACACGTCCAATGAGGCGCATAACGTTCGGCGTGAACTGATGGACCCTTTCCTGATTTGAAATTAATTCAACATAGCACTCTTGGTTTACAGCACATCCAAGTCCTCCAAGTCCTCCAAGGACGACCTCAAGCGTGGTTGGTACCATATGACGTCCCCCGAGATACAAAAACGGTATACGTCACCCGCCCAACAACTGGGCGTCTATCTTTCAAGGTGGATTCGTGCTTGGTTCGAGTCGATAGGATGAATAACGTCGATCCTATCCTTGCTGTCCCCTTTTCAGATCGGATCGTCCTTGGGGTGCCTATGGGTCTTTACGCGACATGCAGGTCCGGCATGGGAGTTTAACTAACAGACAGGGGAATTCTATCTTCACCTGTTCTCCCAGCACCAACCTGATCTGAATTGGGGAAAATCCCAAAGTTCGTACGGCCATGGTGGAGGTGATGGGATTCTAGATTGATAAGGGGTGTACTGTATGATGGATTCCGGGTATGCTTTTTCCTTGCTGATGTGGTACCACAGGTCAGAGGCTGAACATCGGAAACGATTCCGTGATATTTACATAGCTGGACGCGATCAACCTCATGTCCAAGAGAGATGGTCCACCAGACGTCAAGGTCACAGATCAACCTTCAGGGTTACCAGCGTACGCTGGAACTTTGGGCCAGGGGGTAAGCGAATCCATGCCACATCCCGCCAGTGTCAATGGCATTGCGCGATTTTAGTCTGTGAAGAGAATATGATTCTGAGTACGCAACCTAGTCCACGCGTGCGCGAATATATCCAAGAGATAATCAAACAGGTCTTGTCAGGTACGAGTTTTTGTTTTACCAATCGCCTGATGACTTATAGTGTGTGTGCCGTGCTTCGTATCATTTCTGCGATTACGTTCAGACCCGATGTGATTGGGCCGCACGTTTTTCCACAAAACAAGGAACTCAGCGAGACCTTTAACTTTGAACTAAATGGTTTGGACGAGATCCCGGCGGTGCGCCTCTCTTGGGTGGAAGGTGCATTGGATGACGTTAGGGAGCATCGTGAAAAAAAGGCAAACGTACAAGCGAGAGGAGGGATTTTGGAACCCGTGAGTGCTCTTTCCTTTGTTGCTTTGCGTTGTCGGTCTCGTTCGGGCTCAGAGTCTGGCTTCTCCCTGGAGCTTTGATTGCTGGTGTCGACGCTCGAGATGTTGGCTGCAACCTCCGTGTTGCACCCGATGGATGAGACATCGTTCGTGTTTTGTGTCCGTGTCCGTCTTTAAAGAGCTTTGACGAGCAAGGTCACCACGAGGCAGTACAGTGGATGAGCCCGTCCGCACGTTTGGCATCATCCTCACGGTTTACTATTTGCTGTCCGTACTGGCTAGTGGCGTTTGATAGGTTTGGGGATGCAAACGCAGCGAGTGAGTCCACTGTGCACCCATGCCATGAGATACTAGATCTTGACTGGGCTGTGATTCACATTTGTCGGCAAATTGGCAGGGGGAGGAAGCAACCTGTATATGCGAAACTAACTGCTGGGTGTTACCTATCGTGTACGCCGTCTGTCCAACACCATGTCGTCAAATCTTCCAGGCTCTTCTTGGAAACCCATGACATAGGACGCACCATTAGTTGTTTCCTGGATGATTCGCCAGCCTCGTACTGAGTGAGCCAAGCTATTGGCTATCTTGCAGGTGAAACAAACAGGGTCAATTTATCTGTATCAGGGCGAGAAAATTGGGATGAATAACTTTCCGAGGACGTGGGGGGTTGAGGAGTACAAGGATCAAGTTTGTAGGCAGGCCTCTCCGTTTGCCGTGTTAAGCTGCCCCATGCTTGCACTTCACATCTTCACCGGTTCACCTATCATTTTTCACATTATCATATTTGACGCTCAGTGACATGGTTCTTACCTAAGTTGCTTCCAACTCTCTCGCAGGCTCGCGCGAGGCGCTGGCAGTGACCTATACAGTTGATACTCCTTATCTATCATTCAATACAGCCTCCCCCGATTGCCTTTGACATTGTTATTGCCCATAGAACCACACTATATCATACATACTACGGATTTCAAGTTTCATGTACCATCTTCGTTAAATAACAAGTGTAGACTCTAGACATGTAGCGTTCAAGTTCCCTTGAGCTCCGCCACCTCTCAAGGGTTGGCTTGTGTACCTCGTCCGAAGCGGCTTCTCGAACGTTCCGTCGTGCATTTAGTTATTGCGCGGGAAAGGTGGCGCTTACTTGGGTATGAATCAGGGGGATGAGAAAAAAAAAAAGAGCAATCGCGGATATGGGCGGGCCGCGCCTGTGCGGCGGCCGACCACCCGCAGCTTCAGGCTGTCGCACAGCCTGAGGATAGTAAAGATCACCCATGTAAGGCTACATTCAAATGCATCATATTGTCGAAGCTGAAACAGCAAGCACTAAGTCTAGGACCTCTTCCCAACGTCACCTAAGTCACACTGCTTAAAACCTACAGTCGCCTTTTCCTGATCCCACCTCAAGTCTCTCGGACTAGTACTGTTTGCATGACTCTGATCGTTTGCTTCTCGGGGGCGTGAGTAGTATCAAAGCGACAATGAAAGATAATACCCACACGGGTGTGTCAATTCCCTCAACCCCGAAGCTGCCTTCCCTGCTTCCGCTGCTGCTGCAAGATCGCACGCCTTCTTTTAACATGATCACAAACTGCTTTAAGCGCCGTGTCTTGCTTGCTGGTGGTGTGGACGTCGATGAACACGATCGGATTGGAAGTGGCATATTTATTGATAAATCCTTGAGGATCTTTAAGCCCCACTGCTAAGGCTGCAGAGAGGCTTTGCTGGATCCTGGGGTAGTCTTGTTAGCCTTTTGAAGTTTGATACGAACCACCACGCACCTCTCGAGGATTGCATCGTCAGTAATGAGTTCGATGTGCTGCTGCAGAGCTCCAGTTTTGAGGGTGAAGAATCTGGCCGGATGAGTGATGTATCTCGTGACAAGTGCGAACCCGTCACTGGCCAGTCCGCGATTATCAGTGACGGTACCTGGGAACAATCTATATGATGAAATGGGTAAATGTTTATCTTTGGCTTTCTTATAGTCATCGTGAATTCGGTTCCATTGTTTCATGCTGGGGAAGATCTTCCAGGCTTCACCATTGGAAACCCACACACCACTCGCCTCACGGCTCTCGTGATGTGGGCCTGCACGCAGGTCAAAGATGCGCCGTTTCCCCGAGTGGTCGTAAAGGAACGAGTACAGTTTGGACATTGTGGATGACGCTATCCAGAACGAACGACAAAGCGTTGAGGGGTCAGCCACAGAACTTGTTGGTCTGGTCTACGACTCGGACTTACTGATGTTCGTACGAGTGGGTGGTAAACGTCGTGTACAGCCAAATCCATTCTGCTAGGCGACCAAATTTATAGGAGAATGGCCAGCGCCAAGTTTTCTTCAGCCTTTCCCGCATCTGTACCAGAGCGTAGCGCTCAGAGACGGGAAATTTCCCCTTTCTGCCATACGAATCGTCGAACCTGGCGCACTAGTCAATTCACATCCATAAATTGTCAAATGCGGAAGGGAAGCACGGATAATTATTCGACAAACCTTGCAAGTTGAAGCGGTTCATAACAAGTTGGAGGATACATGCGATGTTTAAAGAGACACCCGGCACAGGTCACTGTTATGAGAAGCTTGAACGTGGAAATGCCGCCGATCTGCTATGTTCATCCTGAACCAAGGCCGCTCATGCTTTTGTGGTCT
The DNA here is from genome assembly GCA_038092855.1 of Boletus piedmontensis. Lineage (NCBI taxonomy): Eukaryota > Fungi > Basidiomycota > Agaricomycetes > Boletales > Boletaceae > Boletus > Boletus piedmontensis. Next base: position 3,259 of record JBBPRD010000610.1, on the reverse strand, counting down.
TGCACAAGCGGGCAGGCGACGGCTCTCCAAATTTCAAACACTGCGATGATCCGACGTGACTGAGATGAAGGCTGAGCGCCGAGCGCCCAGTGAACTTCGGACTCATGATCAATCACCAGGTGTCATGACTCACCTCAGGCAACAGTTCTAAGAGCAGCAATCCTTCGATTGGTACTACTCGCGTATCAATTTGATGATGTAAGCTCCGCAACGGCGGCAGAATTTCCCCTGGCCGCCGAAAACCTGTGTCAGGAATGCCTGGTCTCCAAATCTAATCTAAGCCTGAAATTTGTGTATATCTACATTATTTTACTGTCACATCATGCTCTCTCAACTTCACCATCCACCCTGGTGTACCCTGTCCTAAGACTGTGGTTTTCCATGCCAAGGGCAAATGATTTGGATATGGATTATTATAGATGACTTGGTGCCCAACTAGAACTGTATTACTCAGTAGTTGCATGTAGGGATGCAAAGGAGAGACAGTATAAATACAGATCATCTGCATTGTAGTACTGAACAACTGCATGGTGTGCATGAAAATATGTCCAACTCCATTTCTCCCACTGCTTCTCTTACATTCCCACCTATCAATCTCACTTGGCAAGCCAGTCTCTGGCATGATCCATGTGGCTTCCAGCCATTTTTACAAAGAATCTGCTTGGAGGCAGATGTACACCATTGGATTCTGAGCTTCTCCAATGTTACAAAAACATTGGAGCTTTGACAATGGTAATACTATAATACATCCTTACTACTAGTATGAGCTGATATGAATTCCTTGCAGGCCCATTTTAGAAAGTGGACAATGTGTACCTCCTGATGGCCTAAGCAGTCATTGCCAGACCCACTGTTACCTTGGACCTGGCTGCCTTTGCTCATCACAGTTGATTGGTGCTGATGCTGAGTTCAGTGAGGCCCTTATTTTTCAGGTGACTACAGGCCTCCATGCAAGCCAGTGGGTTGCTGCTTGTGCAGCACACTGGTGTAAGTACTGGGGTAAGAGACTCGGATATAGTTGACATGTAGTTACTATCTAATATATTTCACTTAGTGTTCATGGGAAGACTGTATACTAAACCAGGACTCCTGATTCAGGCTCATCCATGAAGGCATAAGTTGACTTTCTCACCATTTTAGTTAATATTCTGATGAATTATTTTAAGAACTTGGAGAATTGCTTCCCAAACCCGTTGTGTTTCAAGGTGACCAGTTAGACTTCCCATCTACCTGACCCCACACTCCAACTCCAAGCCCTATTACCCCTGTGCCTACACTCATGAATCTTCTGTGTACTAGTAGATTGTCCAATATAGTTCAATCTGATTGGTGAATCACTCCAAGCCGGTACTTCAGTAATGTGTATGGCCTCTATATCTAGTGGCTCTAGCCTTGGATTCACAAGTGATGGCACAATTACCAGCAACATCTTCAGTATGTTACTACTTTCAAGCTCACAATATCAAGTAGTTGATGATTTCCAAGACCCAGTGACCCCTACCACCAATTACAATGTGCATTTAGGCAAAAGGAGAAGGGAGAAGAAGGACTTCAACCCTTTTGTGGTCTCACCTGGCCCAAAGCACTCCAAAGTGGAGGAGCAGAGTGAGCTCAAATTATGGTTGAAGCTTGACTCATGCCTGGAGCCTGGTTTGACAGACACAGAACTTAAGTTTTTATTTGCAAGGTACAAATGTGGTCTAATGATGACCCACTGAGTTTACAATGATCATGAGGTTATTGACCTCACAGGGGACACAGATGATGCAGATAATGCAACTTAGATTATTATATGAGAGATGATCCCTCATACTAACCAAAAGTACATAGTACAAGTAAAAGCCAGAGAATTGTAGTAACAATCAAATCCCTACTCATTTACTTACTAGTTACTTGTGGTCCAAGGATGAGCCCCATCAACAAAAATCCCAGCATTTAACAATGTACAACCAAGAAAGGGTAAGTGTGACGGTGCAAGCATAAAACAGCTGTGGCAATTGGTTAGTGTGCACACAAAGCAGGACAACAGCAGAGGCATGGAGCCATGGCAAAGATGTGAGGGTGAGGGTGAGGGTATGAGGGTGCGACAACAGCAGGGATAATAGCAAGGGCAAGGGCAAGAGAAGCAGTGCTTCTGCATACCAAGGGTGACAATATAATGTGTGCGATCATGTGCACATTGTGCTGTCACTGAGTGAGGATGCTCAGCTCAAACCCAACAAGAAGGTGTCAGTTGACCACAATGGCAATAACTAAGAGCATTATCATTATAGATCAATTGCTGCTGAAGCAGCCACACAGTGTCATTAAGATCAGGATTGGAAATTGCAGATAAAGACATGTTGTGCCCATGGAAGCAGGGTAGGCAATTATCAGGTGAATGACTTTCTTGGGATCAATGACAAAGAAAGTCTGAATCTATTGGATAATAAGACATTGGTTGTGCCAAGGGAGCGACTGCACTTGCCATGAAGGGAAAACCCTTGTTGTCATGGTTCATAGCATCCTTGATGAAGAGGAGTTGCATTAGGCATTCTATACCTGATCACAATTCATTGCATATTTTGGGCTAGAAAAACCAAACAACAAGTATGCCACTAGTTAGTCTTGAAAAGAACACTGAAAATTAAAAATGATATACAATGGACTTTTTCTTCCATTGCCCCCCTTATTTGTTTCAGGACCTGAACGATCCAGCTTCTATCAGTGACCTATGTGACAAGCCCAAGAGTCTACCTCCAGTGGCATACTAATGATGTTCTTCTTGAATCATAGGTTGAGAAAGAACTCGAGTAGCCACCTGGTAATGTATAACAGACAAAGATCATTCTTCTCCATGATCTTGAGTCACTCTGATTTAATGTCCCTTGACAATGAGGAAAGAAATGCTATGGAAAAGTGGAACAGTGAGAATTGTACTGAGATAGAAAGCCACCAAATACACTTGTCAACTTGTCAACTTTGTTGGCTTTCCAGGCTCTTTGGTGCTTTGTAGTGTCCAATATACTTCCTGATTCTTGGATAATTGCTGCCTGACAGTGAAGGACCAGTGGACTTGAGGATGACCCCCTTTCAGGTGCACTGGGTGTGATCGAAGACTCAGTATTACCACCACCATAGTCAATGCCTGTGCTAGGTGCCATTGAGGTTGGTGCTTGTACTGGTCCTAGTGTTGTGGGAGAAGGGGTCAAGAAAGCACCCTCTGAGTAAATCTGCCTCATATACAAATGGAACTACTCCTGCATTGGGTTCTGGCACA